>JABUQX010110822.1:32500-38365 GCA_015478945.1 Trachelipus rathkii
CGATGCTTTGTTTCGATTTTTTATATATCGATTGCATTAATATTTTTCCGATAATCGATAATTTTGAACGATTATCAACAATTCGATTGTTATGCCAGATTACGTTACGTATATTAAAAAAAAAAAAAAAAAAATTTTATAAAAAAATTTGTATAATAAAATAACACTAAACTGGAATAAAAATAGTGATAGAAAATATTTTTCTTATAATAATATCATAAGAGATATAGTATGTATGAGAGTATATATATATATATATATATATATATATATATATATATATATATATATATATATATATATATATATATATATATATATATATATATATATATATATATATATATGGGCAAAATTTATTTTGACTAGTGGAAAATTTTACGAGTACGTTGAAACAAGCTGCGTGAGTCGGTATTAGATCGACTCGTGCCGATTTCGTGAGGCGATTGAGTCAATACTATATATATATATATATATATATATATATATATATATATATATATATATATATATATATATATGTAAAGATGTGAGCATGTGTTTATTAGTGTTTAGTTATACTGGGAATATAGAATAGTTTTACCTGGTTTATGATATCAACAGAGTGGGGTTCCGTGATAACTCCTCGAGGTAGTTTACCCTTTCGTTCTCGAATCTGAGAATCGTGAGTCGTGTGAGTGCTCACGTGAAAAGTTCATTCAACTTTCTGAAATTATTTTTTAAAAAAACTAAATTTTAACCCCAAGGGTAGACCGCCCTGAAGGATAGCTGGGTTCTCTGGCCTTCCAAACAGTGCAAAGATCCATTTTCCCTGGGAGGGTCTCCGGAACCCCCGTTTGGTATTTGGGTGTCGCGTCTCCTCCGCCCCTCCCCTACGGGGGTATGGAAAACGTCCCCCCATCTGTTCCCGTCGGCTCGAGCCCTGAAGGAGGGTCACGTAGATAGATCTAGTATATATATATATATATATATATATATATATATATATATATATATATATATATATATATATATATATATATATATATATATATATATATATATATATATATATAGAGCGCTCCTGGGCGGTTATATATATATATATAGTATATATATATATATATATATATATATATATATATATATATATATATATATATATATATATATATATATATATATATATATATATATATATATATATATATATATATATGTGTGTGTAAATTTCGTATTTGTGATATTAATTTGTACTTTTTTTTTTTGTATATTATGCACAAATATTGTTTACAAATTTTTTTGAGGTTTCTGATACTATTTACGTACACTATGTCTATAATATATCGATTCCTCGAAATTAGTGAAAAAATCGATTACAAAATAATATCGATATCGATGTATCGATAATCTGAAACGCATTTCAACAGTGATTCATTATCCCTACACGAACGGAAAAATGCCGAATTGTTATGATTTTCAGAGCGTTAATATTAATATTTTTAGTGAAAATATTAACTCAAAATAAACTCAAATGCGTAAAAAAAACTTCAAATAATTTTTTAAAACCATTTTTGTAAATGAAATGTTTATAATTTTAATATACTATGTACGTGAACTGGACTTACCAATACTAGATAATTACCTTTTTTTAGAGTATATCCTGTGATTTTCATAAAAATCGGGGGTGACAACCCTCTGGGTAACAATTACCGTAATTTTTTTAATTTATGTTTATTCCAAATCGCCAGGTTCCATCACAACAGCTGATTCCATTTGTTTGTAAACAAAAGTAAACTGCTTCAGCCATCGTGATTCATTTTTACATGAAATTCATGCTAAACCTGTGTAGCATTTCTTAGTTTATATAAAAGCACAAACGACAAAATGGAAAATGGCTATAATTTCATGAGCAGAGTATAAGGTAATAGTAATATAGAAGGGTGTCACCCCAGATATTTAATGAAAATCACAGGATATACTGTACCCTAAAAAAAATAATAATGAAGAATAGTGAAAACGAAAGTCGGCGGTCTATTTTGGAAAAAAGTTACAGCCTCTCAAAATTATTAAAACTCTCATAGACTTTTCATTTTTGATCCATCAAGGTTAGGTCTCATTTCAGGCCCTCAGTTCAGGTTATGATGTTCCGTTAGGTATACACAGAGAAAATCTATGTATATGTAGGAAATCTTATCATAACCTTAACTACGATGGCCCTAAAACGAGCATGAGGCAGATTAATTTTTTTTTATAAGAAAATATATATATATATATATATATATATATATATATATATATATATATATATATATATATATATATATATATATATATATATATATTATTTATAACATTATTATATTCATTCCTTAATTTATGTATTTTCAAAGCTTTATTATATTCATTTTTTAATTTATGTAAAAAATAAATTCAATTTTGCAATATTTTTTAAAGATCACTTTTTACACTGATTGTATAACATATCTGTTAGCTATTGTCTTCCCTTTCGTCTCAATTTGTATAGTCACATACTTCATAAAGTGCTATAAAACAAAGTTTCGCTCAGTTGAACTATAAGAAAAGCCTATGGGATTATTCACAAATTGAGAGGATACACATGAAGTTAGCGACTGATTTTAGCGATCAATTTTTTTTTGCGCCACAAAATTAGCCAACTCAACTTTTTTTTAAAGAGCTCACCAATTTTTGTGTTTTTTATGTTTCATATTTTTTAAGAGTCTGCTATGTTTTTTATTAAAAAAAAATTGCTGATGAAGTAGTTCTGCTATAGATTAGCTTAATTTTTAATAATAAAAATACGAGTTAATCAAAGGAAATTAAGAGTATATATTAATCAAAATGAGGAAACATTTTTGTGGTCTGTGAAGATTCCCTAGGTTAAGTGGCTGTTGAAAGCATTTAAAGGTGGATCTTTAGCGGAGGTAATATTACGAATGCTGAAATAAATAAATAGTGACTTATTGGACAATAATATGATGATGATACAGAAGCAATGAAAAAGGTTTTAGAGCTTTTGTTATGATTTAGATAAATTTTTAAAGCATTTGTTGAAGCTTTAGAGGAGCTGGAATGGATCAATATAATAAACCTTCTTCGGAAAACTCAGATATTTTGAAGTCTGTAATAAAAAGCAAATTTGTAATAAGTTTATTTATGACTTCAAGTTTATTCACCTTCATTCTTCTTTCATTATTCTTCTTTCAGTCTCCGTGCGGCTGCTCTTGATCATATCGAAAATGTGATGTTTGTTTTGAAAGATTTTCAAGCAAACATCAATAAAACATTTTCAAACATTTTTGAAGTTCAACAGAACTTCTGTTTTTTGTTAAGGAAGAAATGAGAATGCATCATTTGAGAATCAATATAAAATGAAAAGATATAGGGTAATTACAATATCTTTTCTTGATGAATTTTCAAGCCAGTTATAGAGCAAGTTCGTGAGCCATAGACCATACTTACTAATCTTTGTAAAGTCACTCATTCCATTGATATGTATTAAATATTTTGCAAATTTTTTGTAAATAAATTTGAACTGTCCAGTCACATTTAGATTGTTAAGGATTTTAGCATTTACGTCACTCAAAATGTGCACTCTAAAAAGATATTTCTCGATTCTAAAAAAGCTCAAAACATACTTGTTCAATTCTACAGGAGAGGAAAGAATAAAAGACTGGCTTTAATGAGTGTTCATCATAGCTACACAATATAAACGGAGAAAGTTATCAATTATTTTGTTGTTAAGAGATCAAGATGAAAAAGTTTTTATATACATAAAATTCCTAATCACTTGCTCTAAGTATAAATCTTAAAACCAACTCCTACCCTCCTAATAAAGCATTATATATATGAAAGATAAGAGATATATATATATATATTTATAAATATATTTAAATATATATATATATATATATATATATATATATATGTAGTAGAAAGATATATATATATAAGTGATATATATATATGTTAGCTTAGGATGTCTAAATAATAGCCGAATACCGAATACCGAATATTCGGCTAAAAGTATTCGGCCGAATACCGAATATTCGGCTGAATAATCACTTCGCAATTCGGCCAAATAGTTATTTCAAAGTTCGGTCATCCATTTATGAAAAATAAAGAAAACTTACACTGGTCAACAAAGATAACTTTTTCTTAGATGACTTTGTAGCAGAGCAGGTTTGTATCTGAGGTGCTGGATTCCATATATTCTCGATTTCTGCTGTATCAAGACCAGTTTTCTTCGTGCAATCATGGATCCCTACTTTTTCCTAGGAATGACAAAATTCATGCGCGCACTACGGAGGCTGTATAGACGTTACCTTCCGTATATATCTACAGTAGCAGAGAAGCAAGTTTACTGCGGTCGATATTCGGAAGCATGTGGTAAATCTTAGTGACACTGAAGAGCGCATGTATTAATGCCAATGACCTGGATGATGTCTATTATCCATCTGAAATACAGTCGGATGGTTCACATACCACCCAGGGTGAAACTATTCCATCTTCACATGAGGAAAGTTGGTCATCGGTTAGTCCTGAGCTGTTGGTTTTCTGAGGTTGCATGAAAATGACTACTGGACCATAACAAGAGTAATATTTTATCGTAACAGAGAAGCGGAGCTGCGGAGGTTACCTTGTGTATTGCAGTGAAGTTGTAGGCCTACTACTCGCTATGGGACTCCCAGCATACGACGGCAGGTGAGTGGCGACTGTTCATTGACACTTCCAAGAGCAGTTTAAAGTGTGTTGTTACACAACCGCAACAGGTATGCTCTGCTCCAGCAGGGTACTGGTAACGGATGAGAGAGGAGTATGCTAAAATCAAGACAGTTTGGAGAGGCTACAATATCAGGGACATGGATGGTAAATACGTCGACCTCAAATGGTAAACATTTTGTTCTCGGTCAGCAAGCAGGTTTCACCAAATATCCCTGCTCCCTGTGCTATTGGGGGCGGCAAAGGATCACTTGACCAAAAGAGAATGGCCACCGAGGGAAACCTGACGCCAGGTGACAGGAACATCATACGTGAAGTACAAAGAGAAAACATCATCTTACCTCCACTACACACAAAACTTGTGGCTTGATGAAACAATTTGTGAAGGCCCTAGACCATGATGGTGAATGCCTCCGCTATATATGCTCAACGTTTCCTGGTCTGTGTGACGAGAAAAAAAGCTGGGATATTTGATGGCTCACAAATACGGACACTCCTCCATGCTGCTTTTGCTACAACAATGACTGTGTTAGAGGCAAGAGTGTGGAAGATTTCTTTTTCAGATGTAGCACAGAAATTTCTGGGGAACAGGAAAGCCGATAACCACTAACATTGTACAGGAACTGCTAGACAGGTTTCATTCCCATGGATGTAGAATGAGTATAAAGTTGCGCTAACTTCTTACATTCTCACCTAAGAAAATTTCCGGATAACCTAGGCGATGTTAGTCATGAGCAGGGTGAACGCCTCCATCAAGATCTAAAGTTCAAGTGGAAGGACGTTACCAGGGCAAGTGGGATATCAATAAGGATGGCTGACTATTGTTGGAGCTTGATGGGGGATATTCCAGACGCTATGAACAGTAGTTCGTCTACGAAGAGAAAGTTACTACCATCATAGGTATGTTTACATTAACTAAAACCCATTCCTTCTATTACATTCATTGTTGTCCCATATTACTTTTATTCATAGTTGTATTATATGTTTAACATATATATATCTATCAAAGACATGTATCATATCATTGCGACAGATTCTTCATATATATATATATATATATATATATATTGAAGTGGCTTGCTTTTACCACTCTCAAAAAATACTTTAATAAGTTGGTTAACTGAATTATGAGAATAAGTTTAG
>JABUQX010110823.1:0-2500 GCA_015478945.1 Trachelipus rathkii
CAGTGGAATAATTACACTCGTTGAAGGGCTTAAGAAATCAGTAGAAAAAAGACTTTCTAGTTTCTATGTGATAAATCTTTGTGTTTAGCTACTTTCTTAGATTTGCGATTCAAGCTAATCTTTCAACATGAATCAGATGAATCAGTCATAGAAAGAGATCATGGTACTGTTTTGTGAGGCATGGAAAGAAGTGCATGAAAATTTAGCTCCTGACTCTTTCTGCTGACGATGATTCACGTAGTGGGGAAAGTGGAGCTGAAGGTTCATTTTCACTTCTTTAATGGATTGTTTTTATAAAGAAATTGCGGCATCAAAATCGTCATACAGAAAAGAAAGTGAGAGGGAAAAAGAAAGTCCCAATTCTTCTGACGATGTGATATTGTACATAAAAATAAAGGCTATATACGGAATTACATCAAGAAATGAACAAATATATAAGTTTGCCTACTTTGACGCAGTGTGACAATGATATTCCTTCAAGTGGTGGAAAAAACACTGGAAATAGTTTTATGAATTTGAAAAAAACTAGACTCGCACGCGTCATCAGTTCGAAGTGAAAGAATATTTAGAACAGGAGGAAATATTATGAAGCCACAAGAAATAGATCCCCTGAGAATGGAGAACTGCTAATGTTTTGTCATTTTAACCTTAGAGCTTATTCAAATAGAAGTTAGTTTATATCTTACCACAAAATTTTCAATTTTCATTAATTATTATTTAATTTGTGAATGGTTTGCTATAGGTAAGAATAGTTATTACTTTTTGTTTTATTACTTTGTATATACACTGGTAAACATGAAATTTCTTGGATGGGGTTTCGCAATTGATTAATTATTGATGTGCTAATTCCAAAAATGTATCGGTTTTTGCATATCACAGTCGCGATTTTGTGAATATTGTGTTGTACACAGATTTGTAACATTTATGATGTTTACCGGTTTTTCAGAGGGTCTATCACAATTATTGGGATTATATATATATATATAATAATATATATATAATATATATATAATATATAATTATATAATATAATAGTATTATATATATATAATATATATATATATATATATAGTATATTATATATATATATATATATTATTTTATATATATATAATATATATATATATATATAGTATTTAATAAGTTAGGATATATGAAGAGTCGAGAAGACCCATATTACTCTTTATTCATAGTTGTAATATATGTTTAACATATAATACAACTATGAATAAAGATTATGGGACAACAATGAAGGTAATAGAAGGAATGGGTTTAGTTAGATCGTAAACATATCTACGACGGTGTAAACTTTCTGCTCGTAGCGATCTACTGTGCCATAGCGTCTGGATATCCGCTCATCAGCTCCAACAATAGTCGAACTTCATATTGATATCGGCACTTGCCCTGGTAACGTCGCTTTGCCATGAACTTAGATCTTGTGGAATCGTTCACGCTGCTCATCACTAACATCGCCTAGGTTATGCGGAAATTTTTCTTAGGTGAGAATGTAAGCAGTGCAACTTTATACTCATTCTACGTCCATGAGAATGAAAACTGTCTAGCCGTTCCTGTCATGTTAGTGGTTCGTCTCGCGCTATTCCTGTTCCACGGATGCAGAAAGAAATTCTGTGCTACATTGTTAAAAGGCTTCCACGTCTTCGCCTTTAACAGCAGTCATTGTTGTAAGGCAAAGGCAGCATGCACGCGAGGAAGTGTCCGTATTTGTGGGTCTAGAGGATCTGTTTTCGATGTATGGGCGAGCAGGAGCGCCCTGCGCTTCTCTCTCTCTCTCGCTGCGCGATCAGATAGAGATTAGTATATAGAGAATCGCGTGGTGTTACTCTGCCATCATGGACCAGGCCTTCACAGTAGTGCTCACGTACAGAGTGATGTGGTAGTGGAGGCGGCCGTAGCAGAATTTTTTTCGGGGGGGCTGCGACTTTCGCAAGTGGTTACATTTCAAATGAGTTTTATATAATGATCGTAATAGTATTATATATATATTATTTATAATATATATATAATATAATATATACATATGGTAAGTATATATTATATATTATATATATATTATAATATATATAATATATTATAATAGAAATATAATGAATATATTATATATATATATATATATATATATATATATATATATATATATATATATATATATAGTATATTATATATATATATAATAATATTATATATATATATATATTATATATATATACCTATATTTATATAATCCATAAGAACTTAACCATCGTTTTGTAAGGTTAATTTCAGTTTCCTTGCTTTTTGACTGAGGTGATTCAAAATATTTTCATTGCTGACTTCTGTGCTGAGATCTCGATGAATTGACAGTAAAGCAAGACCTGTAATACGATCCTCTCCAACACTATTCCGTAAATATGTTTTCAGGCGCCTTAATGTCGAAAAGGTTCTTTCTGCTGTTGCGGTGGATACAGGCAATACTGCTAAGATATTCTTTGATAGCAATGTT
>JABUQX010110823.1:17500-22097 GCA_015478945.1 Trachelipus rathkii
ATGGGTGTCAATGAGTTGGTTTAGGATTAGCAAGGTAAGACAGGGTTGTGTTATGTCTCATTGGTTAATCTGTATATGGATGAGTTTATGAAAGAATTCGAGGTGGGGATGGCAGGAGAATGGTGTTAGAATGGTGGAGAATGGGGCCAGTGGAGGGTGCCTACTATATGCAGGATATTTGGACTGGTTCTGTGTGGCAGATCTGGAAAGAGAAGTTTGAGAAGGATTGGTAGAGATTTGGCAGTGTGTAAAGGAGAGGCTTAGAAAATAAACGTGGATGAAGTAAGATTATGGTTGTGGTAGGACACTCCTCAGGTGTGAAGTTATGTTAGATGGTGAGCAGCTGGAACAAGTGTCTGAGTTTAAATGTGATATATGTTGGATGAAGGGAACGGATGTGCAGTGTGAAGTAGGAAAGTTGTGAATGGCATAAAGGTGGCTGGGTGCAATTAAATCGTTGGTGAAGGTAAAGGGACTAAGTCTTGAGTGTGTGCTAGGGTTTTGTGAGGGTATGTTGTTACCTATGTTATTGTATGGTAGTAGGGGAACTATGGTCTGGAATAAGTATAGATCTAAGGTATGTGTTCCAGATGGACAATCTTAGAAGGTGTGTACTTGCTAGGTGTGAGGAATTAGTAAAAAAAAAGGAAGGAATGAATATATTAAGAGAGATTGGTGCTGAAAGAAAAGAAATTAAATGAGAAGAGAATAAATAGAAAGAGAGTATATTTATTGAATGGTTTAGTCATATAGAAGGATATAGATAATGTTAGTTTAAGACAGCAGATGTATATAGCGGAAGTGTATTTGGAACCACAAACCAGCTGGAGACCGAAAAGTGGATTAGTCAGTAAACGAATGTTTAGAGGAAAAATAAAACTTAGTAGAAAGACGAAAAAATTAAACAAAGTGAATAAGATTAAAGAGAATATGGATTTAGCTCCTGGGCTGAGGATGAACCACTTTGACGATCTCCTGCCACCATGAGCAGGGGTCATCGCTGTCCCATGAAGCTTGGGTGTTGGATTTTCACAGGCTGCGTGGGTTCCCTAATGCTTGTTTGAGGGGGCGAGGCTGGGCTTTCTTTTCGACTTCTGTCATGTTCTTCTACTGCTTTTTTTTCCGATGCCTTACTCTCATTCTTGGGAAAATATAAGGAGGATGAAGAAGAGATATTATAAGCTGTATATATATATATATATATATATATATATATATATATATATATATATATATATATATATATATATATATATATATATATATATATATATATATATATATATATAATAGGGATGCCGAATATTCGGTAACTATTCGGTATTCGCCTATTCGGTCAAAATACCGAATATTCGGTGTTCGGCTTTTTCACTATTCGGCACGAATATTGGGCTTCTCAAACAATGATTACGTCAACATAAGGGGAAGTTATTTCAATTTAAAATTTTCTATTTTCAAAAAATAAAAATATAGCCAAATTTGGTAGCCAATATGGCGAGTCATTTGTCAGATCCTATAAGGCCTTTGACATTTTCAATATTCTAATAGAATTCATTTAGTGATATGGGATAATGGACCAAACATAGTAGCTGGTATAAGGGAAGTGGCTTGCCATCAATTTCATGTTTTATTCATATGTTGCAACTATGCACAATATTATGTCAGAAGTCTGTTAGAGATATTTTATTTACTTGCAGAAGGCATATCCTCTCATTTCACCATTCAGCAACGGCAGCTAAAAATTTACAGATGCCGCTGAATGTCAAACAGCATAAATTAATTCAAGACATTTTACATGGAGACAGAACTTATAATTATGCTTTAAAAGATTGTTTTGAACAAAAAGTTTATCCATATACACAATCATTAAGAAAATGTTGATGATTTTTTCAGTGGCAAGAATTATTCCATTTACTTGAGCCATTGACAACATCACTAAAACAAACAATAAACGTGAAGTAACAGTCGCTCAAATTCCTTCCATTTTAGCAATAAATCTATTTTTTAAAATAAGGCAATTAAAGCAAAAGCTTCAGTGGAATAAATACACTCGTTGTTTAAGAAATCAGTAGAAAAAGACTTTCTAAGTTTCTATGTGATAAATCTTTATGTGTGGGTAGCTACTTTCTTAGATCTGCGATTCAAGTAATTTTCAACATGAATCAGATATCAGTAAAAAAAATATGGTCGTTGAGGACATGGAAAGAAATGCATGAGAATTTAGCTCCTGACACTCTTCTGATGACGATGATTCACGTAGTGTGGAAAGTGAGCTGAAGGTACCATTTTCACTTCTTTAATGGATTGTTTAAAGAAATTGTGGCATCAAAATCATAGAGTGAAAAAAAAAAGTCCCATTCTTCTGACGATGTGGTTATTGTAAAAGTATAAGGCTACATACGGAATTACATGAAGAAATAAACAAATATAAGTTTGCCTACTTTGACCAGTGAAGACAATGATATTCCCAGCGCTTCGGTGAGTGGAAATAATAGTTTGTAGATTTGAAAACTAGCAATGGTGATAGATAACTCAGCTCCTGCGTCATCAGGTGACGGCGCTCGATCATTCGGCCCAGGATGGAAATATTCATGAAGCCAAAAGGGTTATCCCTGAAAATGGAGAACTGCTAATTTTAACCTTAGGGCTTATTCAAATGAAGTTTAGTTTAATATTTTTAAACTAAGAAACTTTTCAATTTTCATTTTAATTATTTTTAATATGTAAATGGTTTGCTATAGGTAGAAATAGTTATTTACTTTTGTTTTATTACTTTGTATAAAACACTGGTAACATGAAATTTCTTGGACGGGGCTTCGCAATTGTTCATGATATTATGATTAAAAATGTAATCATTACATATCACATCGCATTTGTGAGATATTGTTTGTAACACAGATTTGTAAAATTATATGATTTTTACTTTTTCAAGAAGGTCTATCACAATTATTGGGATATATATATATATGTATCTATATATATTTAAATATAGATATAGAGGTATAATATCTTTCTCTTTCTCATATATATATATATATATATATATATATATATATATATATATATATATATATATATATATATATATATATATATTATATATTAAGATATATGAAGAGGAAACAAATCGTAATGATATGATACATGTCTTTGACAGATGTATGTTAAACATATAATACAACTATGAATAAAAGAGTAATATGGGACAACAATGAATATAATAGAAGAAGGAATGGGTTTAGTTAATGTAAACATACCTACGATGGTATTAACTTTCTCTTTCGTAGACGATCTACTATGCATAGCGTCTGGAATATCCTCATCAAGCTCCAACAATAGTCGTCCATCATATTGATATCCCACTTAATTGCCCTGAACTTTGGATCTTGATGGAAGCGTTCACCCTACTCATCACTAACATCGCCTAGGTTATGAAATTTTCTTAAGTGAGAATGTAAGTAGTGCAACTTTATACTCATTCTACATCCATATGAGAATGAAAACTGTCTAGCAGTTCCTGTACCAATTAGTGGTTCTCAACCATGTTCCCCAGAAAATTCTGTGCTACATCTGAAAAAAGCATTCCACGCTCTTTCCTCTCACAGTCATTGTTGTAGCAAGGCAGCAGCATCGGAGGGTGTCCAAATATCTCAGCTTTTTCTTCTCGTCACTCAGACCAGGAAACGTTTAGCGGAAGCATTCACCATCATGGCCCAGGGCCTTCACAAATTGTTTTATGTGTTGTGGAGGTAAGATGATGTTTTCTCTCTGTACAGAGTGGTTCACGTACGATGTTCTTGTCACCTGGCGTTCCCTCGGTGGCCATTCTCTTTGGTCCAGTGATCCTTTGCCATCCGGCTGTCCCAATAGCACAGGAAGCATTTTGGTGAAACCTATATTGCTATTGAGCAAAAATGTTTACCATTTTGAGTCATTACTATATTTTCATCCATGTGCCGATATTGCCAACCCTCAGAACTGTCTTGATTTTTTCTCTCTCATCCATTACCGAGTACCTACCGGAACCAGAAACATACCTGTGCCGTTGTGTAACAACACACTTTAAACTCTTGGAAGTGTCAGTAAACAGTCGCCACTCACCTGCATCGTATGCTAGTCCCATAGCGAGTAGAAGGCCTGCAACTTCACTGCAATGCACAAGGTTACCATCTGACTGGAAGGGTCCGCAGCTCTGCTTCTCTGTTACGGTAAAATGTTACTCTTGGTCCATTAGTCATTTCATGAACCTCGGCCGGCATCAGGACAACTTCAATACGTCTAGCTCTCCTTAGATCGTTCAGTTCACCTGGGTGAACAATGACAGACCATCCGACTGTATTTCCAGATGGATGATAGACATCATCAGGCGTTGGCATCCATACATGTAGACGTACTAAGAGTTACCGGCTACGAATATCTGACCGCGAAACTTACTGCTACTTTGGAGTATATGCGGGAGGTGGCGTCTATACAACCTACGTAATTGCGCACAAAAAATTTTGTCATTTCTAGGAATATGCAAAATAGGGATCCATGATTGCACAAAACAGGATGTGATACAGCAAATCAGAGAATATATATGGAATCAGCACCTCCA
>JABUQX010110824.1:5000-25214 GCA_015478945.1 Trachelipus rathkii
TAATAATAATAATAATAATAATAATAATAATAATAATAATAATAATAATAATAATAATAATAATAATAATAATAATAATAATAATAATAATAATAATAATAATAATAATAATAATAATAATAATAATAATAATAATAATAATAATAAAATTAATGATAGAAAAGAGAAATTGGAAAATAAAAGTGTAATCAATGTAAATTGTAAAATGCTTTTTCCTGTGAGTAAAAAATATAATGGTTTAAAACGAATTAAAATTGAATCTAATATAAAATACTATTGTAACAGAGAATGGTTAAATTCTCTTATTGAACATGACGCATAATACATTATTTTTCTGCATGCCAATTATAATTTTTTAATAGGGTAATATTATGAAAATTTTCAAATGTTTCAAATGATACAATAGTGAAGATTGAGAAAGCAAGGCAAATCGAAAATTCCCGACCGTAGTTTTTAAAGTTTCAGAAATTGACAAGGCGTTTTTCGCGCCATAAAATAAATCTGAACGATCGTCGCAGATGGGAAAATTGGATTTGCCAGGTTTTCAAAATCTGAATCTATCTAAATACGTTGCCAACATTTAAAATAAATGTAAACCATCATAAGTAGAGCTAGTAATTAAAAGTATTTCTTGCCGTTGATTTATATAATCTTAATAAAATTTACCTTTTTTTCTGACGAGTTAAATTTGTTTGGTGAAAAATGAATATGCTTTTGTTTGATGTCATTAAAATATAAGCTCAAACCAGAATTCCGATGGAAGCCGAGTTTGACGATTATGTCCTTAAATGAGAGTATGTTATTGTTTTATTAAGCATAAATGAACTTTTATTAAGAAAAATAAAATTTTAATATGGATTTAATAACCAGGGCATTGAAATTGCTTTATCATCCGTAATAACCAATTTGGTAATGTATGAATTAAAATAAGTAGCATGATAATTTTTAAGTATATTCCCTTTCCCATTTCAAAACTTTCTATTCTCGTAGCTCCTTTCTCTTCTAATATTAAAAATAAAAATAAAAAAAATGCAATAAATGTAAGACCGTGAAATACCAACAAACCAACTGAAGTCGGAAAAGAAAAAAAAGAAAAAGAAAAGTAAAAGTGCTTTAAACCCTACAAGAAAAGTTGGGCATTCATAAACAAGCATTCACGTCTTCCTCTCTGTAGTCATGACTACTAGAACCGCAAGTACAAGATGCCCAGAAAAAGGCAGCCATTTGAAAAAAAAAAAAAAAAAGAGCCCAGACAAAGTTGACCTTCAAAAGAGGGAGAAAAACAAAAGATCAAATAAAAAGAATGAGGAAAGCAATAGCAAAAAGGAAGAAGAAGGAAATATTATTTTTTTTCATTCTAACATTGATGAAATTCTGATGTAGGATGGTTAATTCTTTCTCTTATTTAAGAAAGCGCCATTAGTATGCTTATAGCTACCGGAAAGGTTTGGCCGATAAAACAAATAAAGAAAAAGAAACGATTATTTTATGTCTGAAGATTCTACCTTTAGAAGAAAGGTAAAAGTGAGAAAAACCTGAGAAAACCGACGAGTAATTAGTGGAAAATTTTAAAATGTTGGTATGCTGCTATAATTGACGAGGAAATACAAGTGTATTTTATGAAAATGTCAAGTTATGCAAAATCAATATTTGTAAGTTTCTCCTAATTCCTATCATTAGTGTTTTCCAGTCTTTCCTTTATCTTTCTTTAGCTTATGTTCTAATTATCAGAAGGTTGGGTATAAAAAAATAAATGTTGAAGTGATCCTTAATTGCTTTACAATTAATTATGGCTTCACCATTATTTTAGACCCCAAGATTACCCATATGGAATGAAAATATTACGAAACAATTAAATGCAAAGCCTGTACGCACTAGCATTTGTGCCTAAGATCCTGTACACCTGTGTGTAAGGGAAGTGAACATTATGCTTCCCATGTGTACCTATGTATAAAAACATTTAAAACTATTTCAAATATAAAAACTGTTAACTATGTAGAAATAAACGCTTGGCACTTCCCCCCTTTAGGGAGGAAAATGCCAAGTGTTTGAATCTGATTGGTGAATGAGTCCAACGAGGACCCAAAGCCAAGACTGATTCGAGAGTGGAGCTTAAGATCTGATCACTGAAGGGTGGCTTGAGCCATCCCTTCTGTATAAAATTATCAATGTAATTCTGATCAAAGATTAATTATTCATATTAACTGATTTATTGTGCCATTATCATACTATTCCTTTACAAAGTATCAATTGTCCAATGTCAATATCATTTACCTGTTTAATAAACAATCAAGAAACAATGCTCTCATTTCAACCACAGATTTAATTGATTACATATCATTAATTAAGAGATGCCTCGTTAATCTTGGCCTACATCTTTGGTCGACCTCTTCGTGACTAATGAAAACACCCCCTTGATTTGGAGTCAAACAAAGTGAAAAAAATTGCCGGTGTAATCAAAATTGTTTGAAAAAATCTGTGGTGATGACAAAACTATAGTGATGGTCTTTGCTGACCCCTTATAGTGACCTGATTCACCTGTAATTTTAAAAAAAAATCCCTTTTGAACAGTGGCCGAAAGAAAATTAAAAATTAAAAAATAAAAACAATGGCAAAAATAGTGACAGTGATAGTGATTCAAGAATAACTTTGTGTGTTCGATTAAATATAAAAGTGAATCATAGTGACAATGAAGCGATAAATTCTAAAACTTCATGCAGATCCAATATTTTTATTACAAAAATCAATAAATTGTAAATAAAGAAAGTCGTAGTGTTAGAAAAAGCCGCCACTAAAAGCCCTATAAAAAAATTTTTCTGAAATAGCTTGTACCCAACGACCTTCAAAAATTTCATAAACAAACGTTGTTTGTCACAAGAAGAAATCATGGCGCGAAAGAGGCTTAAGCCTTGCCTCAAAATTAAAAGAAAGAAGTCAACCGCTTCACAAGAAAAGAGGGATAGAAAATCCTTCACCTTCCAACATGTTTTATCCCCCAACGGCGGATGCAGCCAACCTTCCCGCTCAAAGAAGGCAACGCCTTCCAACCCAGTCGACTCAAACGCAAGCGCGCCAAACTCATTCAAATATTGTGTGTCCAATTCGACTGCCAACTTTAGATGCAGCCGATATTACAAACTGGATCGAGGCAATAAACGTCATATTTAAAATTTATAAAATAAAAAGTGAAACAGACAAAATAAGAATAATAGCTCCAATTCTCCCGAACAACATATTACTCTCTATAAAATATCCAATTAAAAGAAATGCCTATGAAAAACTGATAAACACGATAAAAAGATTTTATTTGCCTCCACAAGAACAAAGCATTCATGACGTCATCCAGGAAGGAATGAAAGCAAACGAATTGAAAAAGTGATAGGCTATAAAAATACCGAAAGTCTCATGAGAAAACATCCAAGCTTCGTGAAAGAATCTTTCCTCGCTGAAGTACCGACCTATATTTACCAAAATCTACACATGATAGCTGAATACATCGATTTACATACAGTGATAAAACTCGCAGACAGCATTTTCACGAAGCTTTCCCGCGAAAATCAAGAGCAGTTGTCAAGGGAGATTTCAAGTCAAGAAACTCAAAAACAAATGCTTGAAACAAAAATCTTCACTGAGTCTGACAGAGACCTTTTGCGGCAACTTTTGAACTCCCTAAACCCTCGCAAGGCAGAGGTAGCAGCCAACTCCCACCATACCAACGTTTTCAGCGCGGGAAACGAAGAAGAAAGACCGTACGGTACTCGAAAAAATAGAAGAAAACAACAAATTTTGGTAAATAATAAGAAAGTGTGTAAAACTCTTATATGTGTTAATTAATTAATGTAGTGAATAATAATCATAATAATAAAAATAAAAATAAAAATAATAATAATAATAATAATAATAATAATAATAATAATAATAATAATAATAATAATAATAATAATAATAATAATAATAATAATAATAATAATAATAATAATAATAATAATAATAATAATAATAATAATAATAATAATAATATTAATAATAATAAAATTAATGATAGAAAAGAGAAACTTGGAAAATAAAAGTGTAATCAATGTAAATTGTAAAATGCTTTTTCCTGTGAGTAAAAAATATAATGGTTTAAAACGAATTAAAATTGAACTAATATAAAATACTATTGTAACAGAGAATGGTTAAATTCTCTTATTGAACATGACGCATAATACATTATTTTTCTGCATGCCAATTATAATTTTTTAATAGGGAAATATTATGAAAATTTTCAAATGTTTCAAATGATACAATAGTGAAGATTGAGAAAGCAAGGCAAATCGAAAATTCCCGACCGTAGTTTTTTAAAGTTTCAGAAATTGACAAGGCGATTTTCGCGCCATAAAACAAATCTGAATGATCGTCGCAGATGGGAAAACTGGAGTTGCCAGGTTTTCAAAATCTGAATCTATCTAAATACGTTGCCAACATTTAAAATAAATGTAAACCATCATAAGTAGAGCTAGTAATTAAAAGTATTTCTTGCCGTTGATTTATATAATCTTAATAAAATTTACCTTTTTTTCTGACGAGTTAAATTTGTTTGGTGAAAAATGAATATGCTTTTGTTTGATGTCATTAAAATATAAGCTCAAACCAGAATTCCGATGGAAGACGAGTTTGATGATTATGTCCTTTAAATGAGAGTATGCTATTGTTTTGTTAAGCATTAATGAACTTTTATTAAGAAAAATAAAATTTTAATATGGATTTAATAACCAGGGTATTGAAATTTCTTTATCATCCGTAAAAACCAATTTGGTAATGTATGAATTAAAATAAGTAGCATGATAATTTTTAAGTATATTCCATTTCCCATTTCAAAACTTTCTATTCTCGTAGCTCCTTTCTCTTCTAATATTAAAAATAAAAATAAAAAAGGTGCAATAAATGTAAGACCGTGAAATACCAACAAACCAACAGAAGTCGGAAAAGAAAAAGAAGAATAAGAAAAGTAAAAGTGCTTTAAACCCTACAAGAAAAGTTGGGCATTCATAAACAAGCATCCACGTCTTCCTCTCTGTAGTCCTGACGACTAGATTCGCAAGTACAAGATGCCCAGAAAAATTCAGCCATTTGAAAAAAAAAAAAAAAAAAAAAAAAAAAAAAAAAAAGAGAAAAACAAAAGATCAAATAAAAAGAATGAGGAAAGCAATAGCAAAAAGGAAGAAGAATAAATAACATTTTTTTTTTCATTCTGACATTGATGAAATTCAGATGTGGGATGGTTAATTCTTTCTCTTATTTAAGAAAACGCTATTAGTATGCTTATAGCTACCGGAAAGGTTTGGTCGATAAAACAAATAAAGAAAAAGAAACGATTATTTTATGTCTGAAGATTCTACCTTTAGAAGAGGAGGTAAAAGTGAAAAAACCCTGAGAAAACCGACGAGTAATTAGTGGAAAATTTTAAAATGTTGTTATGCTGCTACAATTGACGAGGAAATACAAGTGTATTTTATGAAAATGTCAAGTTATGCAAATCAATATTTTTAAGTTTCTCCTAATTCCTATCATTAGTGTTTTCCAGTCTTTCCTTTATCGAAATTTAGCTTATGTCCTAATTATCAGAAGGTTGGGTATAAAAAAATAAATGTTGAAGTGATCCTTAATTGCTTTACAATTAATTATGGCTTCACTATTATTTTAGACCCCGAGATCACCAATATGGAATGAAAATATTACGAAACAATTAAATGCAAAGCCTGTACGCACTAGCATTTGTGCCTAAGATCCTGTACACCTGTGTGTAAGGGAAGTGAACATTATGCTTCCCATGTATACCTATGTATAAAAACATTTAAAACTATTTCAAATATAAAAACTGTTAACTATGTAGAAATAAATGCTTGGCACTTTCCCCTTTAGGGAGGAAAATGCCAAGTGTTTGAATCTGATTGGTGAATGAGTCCAACGAGGACCCAAAGCCAAGACTGATTCGAGAGTGGAGCTTAAGATCTGATCACAGGAGGGTGGCTTGAGCCATCCCTTCTGTATAAAATTATCAATGTAATTCTGATCAAAGATTAATTATGTATTTTAACATATTTATTGTGCCATTATCATACTATTCCTTTACAAAGTATCAATTGTCCAATGTCAATATCATTTACCTGTTTAATAAACAATCAAGAAACAATGCTCTTATTTCAACCACATATTTAATTGATTACATATGATTAATTAAGATATGCCTCGTTAATCTTGGCTTATATATATATATATATATATATATATATATATATATATATATATATATATATATATATATATATATATATATATATATATATATATATATATACTTATAATATTATTGATTATATATATATGTATAGATTTATATATATATATATATATATATATATATATATATATATATATATATATATATATATATATAATCATACAATTTAATTGAGTTTTAATTAACGTATCAACTTCAAACTTGGCTCACCTTTCATTGGTTGTATAGGCTCCGCGATGCCGAGGTTTCACACACCACTGTGCCCATCCAAGGGGGGAGCTAGGTCTCTTAGCTTGAATATGGCCTTAGCTATGTGGAAAACAAATTGCCGACAGGTTTCAACGAAGAATTTGGAGCCAAAGAAGAGCTCGGAGATTGAGAAGGTTCGTACAGCGAAGCACAGCACAGTACAGAAATTTGGCTACATACGCGTAATAGCTTAAGCAAGATGCCTTTCCCTATGTTTATGAACCCACAGGGCTTGATTATGAGGGCCTTAGAACATTCAGGGGTGCCTGGGAGTCCCTCTCCCTCAGGCTGGGTCTTTTCTTCAAGAAAAGAGAAGAAATACATAGAAGAGGAAGGAGTCGCCAGAATGGGGCGGTGCCTGGATCAAAACTTCTTCCGCCATGTATAGCAAAGGTCTTAAGGGTTGATTCTCGTAAATTTTGTTAATTTTTTCTTCAATTTTCATTTTTATATATTGTCCGAAATCGGCTGATAATTTGTTATGTTGAAGCAATTTGTATTTAGATTTGTATTTGTATTAAGAATGCAGAATATGTAAATTGGGTGTTCATTTATATTATGTTGTATTCACAAGGTATTTTCTAAATGATTAATAAAGCTATTTCAGTATATTTTCTTAAGAGATAAAATGGCTTCTTTGTCGCTACTTGAAAGTTAGTTTATATTTATCTTTGGCGATGTTTTTTTTGTTTTGTTTTTTTTAAAGTTCACACCTCAGGCATAGCTACCTTCAAGGCGAGTATTCTCTAGGTATTTCTACCTGGACCGAACTAGGATTCGAGTACCCTGTGCCTTGCATGGCGATCTCCGTTGCTCTACCGTTTAAATTTAGTTTTAAACACCTTGTTGATTAATAGTTATTCATTTTTTCAGAAGTAATATATATTGTTTAGAGTTTGCAATTTCTAGTTGCTTTTGTAGTAATTTTTTTTTTTTTGGGGTAACTAATAAAAAACAAAATGTACCATAGCCTATTTTCCATAGTATAGATAAATTAGAGATTTTTAATTGGGAAGGGATTATATGTATTTTAGGAGCGGTGTTGCAAGGATTATTAATCAACAAAAAAATGGTTTCTTAGCTTTTGATGTGTTTGAATGTAATGTATAGCTTGAGATATACGGTTAATATCTTGTAGAAATAATTGATGGCATCATCAATTGTGAATGGATGAACGTTACTTAAGTTTAAACCAGGTTCTTAGGAATTATAAATTTTAAATATAAATATATTAATAATTAATAATAATAATAAATAATAATATATAATAATTATAATAATAATTAATGAATGAATAAAGTTAATAATAATATTAATAATAATAGTTTTTTGAGTCTTAAATTGACACACCAAATAATTACATTTTCGTTAATTTTCTTTCGGACAAGGACCATTTTGAATTGAAAAACTAGACGAAATTATTACGTTCTGAAAAAAGATACAATTTCCGTCGATTACGATATGGACACGTATCAGGATATGCTTTTTTTAAGACAAGCCAAACTCTAAATTAAATAATACAATTATTGCAATAATAATAATAATAAAACTATAATTTTAAAATATACGAAAATTGATTATATATTATATTATATATATATTTATATGATTATAATAATATATTGATTAGTATCATATATATATAAGATATTATTCATGTCAATATTATATATATAGTATATATTATTATTAAAAATTATTAATAATATATTATTACCTATATACTATTTAAATATTTTGTGTCTGTGTGATGTGATGTAATTTTATAGTAGGTAATATTGATATATTATAAATATATTATTATATATATTATCATTTTTTATATATATATATATATTATATATATATATAATTATATATATAATAGGCATCATATATATATATATATTTATATTATTAATTACTTAATATATATTATATATATATATATATATATTTATATTATATTAATATATATTATATATTATATATATTAAAAAATCTTAAATAAATCGGTATATTGATTAATATATTATTATATTATATAGTATATATATTTTGTGTATATATATATTTATATATATATATCATGTCATTCTCACCACATAACCTCATCCGAGATGGAAATAGCCTTAACGCGAGTCGGATTATATATATAGTATATAATAATATAATTAGTATATAATTTATATTATATATTTATATAATCTATATATATTATATTAGAGGTAGAGATAATATTATATATATAGTATTTATATATTATATATATAATATTTATATATATAATATATTTATTATGACACATAAGTTATTAATATATATATATAATATATATATAGTTTTTTTATATATCATATATTAGGTATATATACTAATTTTATAATGTGACTAAATTAATATACTAATATATATAGGATATATGTACATAATTCTATAGTAAGGGGGGGAAATGAGCACGGATTCCGGAAGTGGCAACACGATGTTGAAATGTTGCAAGCAATTTGCACATTTGGTTTTTTCAGCTTGAGTGTGTAGGGTTGGGTTATTTAGGTCGGTGAGATACAGATTTAAGGTCTGGAGCGTTTTCAGAGGTTTAGCCTCTCAAAAGGGGGGGCCCCAGAGGGGGCTTTTTTGGTTCCTGATGGTTTTAATGATCGGTAGATATTTTTGTGATCCAATGTTTATGTTGATCGTTAGCCTAAATCGATGATTTAAATCGTCTTCTACGTGCTCTTGGGTTGACTTTTGACCATTAAAAATATATCGAAAGAATATTTCCTATAGATGTAAATTCGATTAATCGTTGTAGTATAGGACGCAACTGCGCGAACCAGCTTCTTTCGCTATGGACGGAATAGGATATGTTCAAACTTGGAATTAATCTTTGTATGGTGTATTAAATCTGATCAGACGGCGCGAGTTTTGTGACGTAGGTAACTCCTAGAGCGGGGTGGATGCACGATTATTCGCCAAGGTCATCTGTATACCTAATAATGAAATCCATGTTAGGCATTACACGTATTGGAGTGCAATTTGGATGTGAGGATCTTGATGGACGTAATCGTCGTCGGAGTACTCGATGATTAAACGTTCTCTGGCGCTCCCCTCGTGAAGAGGGGACGCTGCACCAACTAAAAAAAATTAAATTGGATCGTAGAAAGACTGAAATTTGGAGAACAAGGATAGAGGAGTCAGAGTCGAGACTGAGATGGATTGGATTCGGTTTTCGGAGTCAGTGACGCGGCCAACTACCGGAGGGGTGTGTCTCGGTTTTGAAAAAAGAAGAAATGCATTGAATGCAAAAAAGGAAAAGAAGAAAGGAGGAAGGGGAAGGAGGAGGAGGGAAGGAGGGAAGGAAGAAGGAAGAACGAGGAAGAGAGGATAAGGAGTTGACAGCTGCACCGGTGATAGGAGACGGTGGAACGTGCTCATAGTTTAACATTCGGATTAACGAATCAGATGTCTAGTGTTTTATTATAGGTTATTGGTCTGTAGATTTCGGAAATAATGGTTTCAGAAACCATCAAGAAAAAATAATAAATAATAGTAATTAAGAATAATAAATTTCTTTTTTTTTCATGTTTATGACTACAGTTTACCGTTTTTACATACCACTAAAGAGCGAGTAATCACATAATATGAAAACTACTATCCATGGCTTCTATTTGAATTTAAGTCGCCAATTTTTTACTGAGCAAATGTTGTATGTTTTATAGGATAGAGATAAGCAGTAATCATAATACAAACACATGAACAGACGTCATACTCACGACCAATCAGTCCAGTTGTGATCTATTGATGCTATGTGATTCAAGTCAATTTTCTCGAGTATATTTGGATAGAACTAAAATAAAACATTCTATGTGATACAGTGATCACGTCGATAGTGTATCGTAACAAGTTTTAACATTAATAAAGATTTCTTAGGTCTAATTGAAATAATAGAATTATGTAAAGAACAACTAGACACTTCGCAGAATAAACTGTAAAGTTACAAAGGTTCCATATAACAGAGTGGGAAGTAGGTAACATAGCATATAAAGTACTACTATTTAACACCTTTTTATATAAATATCTGATTATTCTACTTACAAAAAGTAAATTTAACAAAATCTCATCACAAGTGTAATTATCATACTGATAATTGAATATACTCCTAGACGTAACAGTTTTCATCATTAGTAGAGGTTTTAGAATGATCTGAACTAAGAAATATGTTCAGCGACAACTGACGCAATTTTTGATGATGTTGTGGGCCTTTAAACATTGAATAATAGCAGTCACATAAGAAGTTCCTTTCACTATGAAGTAGTAATAACATTATAAACGTACCTAGTCATAATCATTACTTATTATTTTTTTTTGCAGGCATTGTTAAATCATCAAGTAGAATATAGACTACACCACACCACCAACCAACCAACACACACACACACACACACAACACACCACACAACACACCACACATATATGTAAGAACGTAAATTTTTTACGTTATAACTGAAAGAAAAAAATGCTAAAATATTGCAGTTAAAGAATAAAATAAGAAAAACAAAATTAGAAAAAAGTAGTAAAATGAAAAAAAAAAAAAAAAATTAACTGTATAAATTAGTAAAAAACTTATTTAAAAAAAGTTATAACGAAAAAAAAAAATTATTATGTTTAACAGGAAAATTAAAAAAAATTTAATAGCTAATAAATATATGAATAAACAATAAAAATTTAAAATAAAAATTAGTAATTAAAACTAATAAAAATTAAAAAAATATTGAATATAATATTAACTAAAATTAAAAGATATTATAATGATTAAAATGGGGTAGAAATTAAAAATTAAAAATTGAAAAATTAACAATTGAACACCACTAGTAAAAATTGAAATGAAAGTTTAACTAATTAGACTTCTCGCAAATTCTGAGTAAAATAATTTAAATAAACTGCTAATCTTAAAATGTATTATTCAAAAATAATACAATTCATACAAGTATAAGTAAGTTATTAATAGAATTTTAAATAAAAGTTAAATAATTAAAATTTAAACATAAAATTAAACAACTTTTAAATCTAAAATAACTTATTAAATGTCTTCAAAATTTTGAATTTTGTTATATGAACATGAAAGCAAAAAAAATTATTTAGTTTAACATATTTAATTTAAATCTGAGCTATGAAATATAAATGTCAAGTCTTCAACATTTAGAAAACAGGTTTTTTGCTTTGCAAGTGCAATGCATATTGACTGATTTGTACATGTAGACAGATCCGTTATGTGAACGTAGTGTTAATGAAATAAAAAACTCCATTCACACCACTGCTTACACGTTTTATACATAGACATAAAACGCACACCACACACCACACATACACAGAACCACAATCAAAGCACATGTAAATCACACACTACCACAACAAACTACTAGGAATATAAATGTCTGCGATAACAAAGTTTTTCACATTAATAAAGTAACATAGCATCACCATGTGCGTAATTAAAATAGCACATTTTTAACATATCACTGATATTTTTTTACATAACTAGTACATTTTTAACAAAAATTGTACCAGACGCATGTGTAATTATCAGTACTGATGGCATGTGAATTAGCTCTAAGTAACAACAGTTTTTTACATTAATAAAGATTTTATTAGGCATCGATCTGAACTTAAGAAATAATGTAACAGGCGACAACCCTGACACCCCTAAGACATGATAGCAGTCAACTTAGAAAGTTCCCTGCCACTTAAAACAGTAAGTATAACTTAATACAACGTGCGTAGTACGACTTTTTTTTTCAGCATATCTTTAAAAATCACTAGAATAAATGCATAACAAACCCCCACACCACAACAACCACAACACACACAACACACACAACACCACACCACCCCACACCAGCAAGAATTAAACAAGTACTAAAATGGTAAATAAAGTTTAGAACAAATTAAAATTAAAAATTAAAAATTAAAATTAAATAAAAAAAAATTAACCAGTAAAAATTCAATAAAAGTTACCAAAATAAAGTTGAAAAATAATTTAATAAAAAAAAAAAAAAAAAATGAAAATAACATAGAAAAAATACAAAAAAAAAAAAAAAAATAAGTTTGAATAAATTTAAAAATAAAAAATAAAATAAAAATTAAATAATAAAATTAAAACAAAGTATAATGTAAATAAAACTTATAAATATGTAACCTTATTGTGTTTCACTAGGAAAAAAAATTATATTAGTTAACGGTTATAAAAAGAAAATGAGATTTGAAATTGATGTTAGTTTCCATTTAGAAAAACGGTTTATCTTTGCAAGATGCATGCAATTGGACGATGGATATGTAGATGTAGAAAACGATCGTTATGTGGAAAGATAGTGTAAGAACTAAGAATAATGACCATCACACATAACGCCAACCACACCACACCACAAACCCACACCACAACACACATACCCACACCACCACACAGAGACAACACCAGCACCACACACACACACACACGTCACACTCAAACACATACACACAAAAAACACACGCACATAGGAATAAAAGCTTGTGTGCAGTTTTTACATTAAGTAAAGCTAACATGATACTGACTAAAATATAATGTACAAGAGACAAACCTAAAGCACTTAAAGGCAAGATAACTGCTAACATACAAAGTTCCATTTGACAAAAGCAAAGTAATAAACAGCATAAAAAGTACCTTTTAACAATTTTTTAAGGCATGTATTTAAATATAATGTTAATTTACTTTACATAGTAAAATTTTAACAAAGATTTTTCTTAATTGACACTTTCATCAAAGTGACACTCGTTTCGAGTATAACATTCATTTGCATTATGATAACGTAGACATTAGCAAAGTCTAGGGGAACTACATTAATCACAAAATTAATTGGATGCGTTTCTATCTATTACCTCGTCAGTTAACAAGATAATTTTACATAATAATCATCATTTTCTAACAAATAGTGTTATTTCCACATTGTCATGGTAATATTTATAACGTACCTAAATTACGAATAAACAGTTTTCATTAACAAGAGTATCTAAAGCACACATTACCTTCCGTGAGAAAACCCGGGGATGCGCCCTTTGAAAGGGTGTGATCCTTGGAGGGGGGTCACCGAGGGGTTGTAAGCGGCTTTAGGCTCAGCCTTCGGCTGAGGCTTACCCTCCTGGATTCTGGGTTGTAGCGGGGGTTTCCGCCTCCTACGGGGTATAAAGTCGCACCGTCGGCTCGACCTAATTTTTTTATTTTTTTATTTTTTATTTTTTTACGTTTTGTAATAAGCTTATATGCTGATTCAATATGTAATTGGTTTTTCTTTAAGTGGTGTCTTTCCCGAGATATTTCATTTTTTATTTTCTTTATTTTTTATTTTTTACATTTTTGTAATACGCTTTATTTTCTTGATTCCAAATATGAATTGGTTTTTTGTAAGTGTCGTACCTTTTGTTTGCTACTAAATTGTTTTTTTTTTACTTTTTTGTAATAGCTTTATATGCCAATTCAAATAATGTTATTGGTTTTTTTCTAGCAAGTATCGTACCTTTTGAGATTTTCATTTTTGAAACATTTTATTATATAAGAGAATTTTAAAAAAATTTAATTTAAAATATTTGGAATTTTTTTGAATCATGTTTTTCATTATATAATTCATTAATTATTAGTATCATATAATTACGTATAAGTTAAAAAAAAAAAAATTATAAAACTGCGGAGTCGTAAACATAACAGCAGTATTTTTATGTTTTCATGTCCAAATGATGACCCTTCAACTTCATTTTCAACTTATGGAAGAGGTAGAAATCGCACGGGAATTAGATATGGGCTGTAAGAAGGATATGGAAGTAACTGAATGTTTTTTCCTTCCACGAATTCTATATTGAGAGGGTGGTGAGTGGCGCGTTATAGTTGTGCAGACACCCAATCGGCTGGAATGTCTGTTGATGCTGACTCGTTTTTTCGAAGATCGCCAAGACTTTTTTTAAAAAGACGTGATTACTGTCTGTCTGAAGGGTGCAATTCTGTGCACATCCACGGCTGTTCGAAAAACAATAATATGTTTTCGCTTGGACTTGCTTCTACGTGCTTTTTTCGGCGAGGAGAATTTTTTGTGTGCCATCTCGCACTCTGCCGTTTGGTTTCAGGATTTCGTATAAACCTGATTTCATGCCTGTTATAATTATCCAACTTGTTTCCATTTTCCGGGTTATTTAAGTAAATTTTGACCATTTGAACCTGTTCGCTTTCTGTTCTTGACAAGCTTTCGGCACTAGTTTTTGACAAATTTTTCGCCATGTGGCAAATGGTTGGTTAAAAATTCTATGAACTGCATTTTTATCTCAACCAGTTTCTTCTGCAATCATCTGACACTGACAGGCGGTTTTCTCATCACAGTTATAAAATTCACTTTTTCCCATCGTTTATTGACGAGATGATGGTCACCAGAGGGTCGTCTTCAACTTTTCTTAGCCTCTTTGAAAGCTTTGTGCCACTTAAAAACCATAGTTCTCGATAGCAAATGTCTCAGTGGCAGACTTTTTACGTTCACACAGAATTTGATAGCGTCCCACTGTTATATTTAACCTGCTCGCAAAAACGTACGAAGGATAGAAAACACGCATGAAACAAAAGATGTACTGCAAAACGTAACGAGGTTAGAGCACACGCACATACATAAACAGAAGTGCAAGACTGGATTTATAAATCTGGTTAAAACTGTTGAATATGTAGCGCTAGGTATACTCCGCACTCATATAGTTCGGAGGTGCTACATTACTCAGTCGTTATGGATATTCAGTAACTTACTTTTGGGACGAGGAGCATAATATATTGTGACCTTTGACCTTAATAAATTCTTAAGACACAAAAATCTCTCCGAGGGTTGAGGCAAAATAGCAAATATATTTTAAGCATTCATTGAAATTGACTTGAATTTAATTATTTTATTAATTAATTTTTTATTAATTTAATTATTTTATTGTAGGAGCGCTTAAACTTCGGCGTTGTTAAGGCCGAGTTTCTATCGCAAGTTGAATAGTAATTCTTATTTATCTAAGAGGCTTTTAAGCGATAGTATTAAGTTGAAATATATCAATCTTAACCTATTAATTCGTCGTTATAAGGCGGTCTTCACGACGTTTTAAGCGATAGTAGAAAAACTTTGTGTAAATTTATTACTATTAAGGCTAACCGTTACAAAATTGTTTTGAAATCTCGTTTTTCTCTCTCTCTCTCTCTCTCCTCTCTTCTCTTCTCTCTCTTCTCTTCTCTCTCTCTCTCTCTCTCTCTCTTCTCTTCTCTCTCTCTCGTCTCTCTCTTCTTTCTGATTTGAGAAATATTAAAAAGAATCTTATCTTTTAATTGCATCACTTTCACGACTGTTGCATTAATTCTAGCCTTAATTGATAAATCCCCTTTAAGGGGTGAGGTTTGTGACTTGTCTTTCCAGCCAGTGTTTACATAGTTATAGAACTTAGCATATCGGTAAGTGGTAAAGAATTGAACTTGGGTAGCGAGTTCATTCAGGGTTCGATTCGTATGAAAACTCTCTAGAGAAGTCTCCTTTCTTTGTTTCAATCTTGACCATATTTAACAACTATCTATTCATTCTAGGTCTTTATTTTTCATCTATATTAAATCATATATTTAAATATATATGTAATATATATATATTATATATATATTATATGTATATATATTATTATAATATATTATTATATATATTATATTGAATGGAAGGAAATTATATAAATAGAAAGATCCGAAACTATTTAAAATCTTTAATTTTGGAAAAGATATGGTTAGGATTTTAAACAAATTAAGGCAGTTTACTTGAAATCTAATATAAATTATTTTATTTTTGTTTGTTTACTAATTATATATTATATTATATTATATTTATATATATATAACTTATATAGTATATATATATATATATATATAATTATATTAATAGTATATAGTATATATATATATATTATATATAATATTTATATTATTTATTTATATATTATACTATATATTTTATTATATCTAATTTTATTATATATATTACTATATATCTTATATATATATATTATATATATTTATATATATATGTATTATTATATATATATTAATATATTATATATATATCTTACTATATATATATATAATATATATATATATATACTAAGTCAATTAAACAAGTTGGAAATGCCCCTGCTACCAACAGTCAATTTTTTCCCATTGAAGATGAAATCAGTTGGGCTTCCGGGGACATGTAGGTAAGGTGGTTATCCTCAGAGCAAAGTAAACAAGTACAATGGGTTTATCTACCATGTTATTCCTGTGGAACTATAAGAAGGTGAAGGATGAGTTTTCAAAACCCATTTTGATTAAAACTCCAGGATTAAGGTTTACATAATGAACATGGAAATCCTTTCTTTGTTTCCGAACCCACTAATAGCCTTCCTATGTCTTGGGAATTTAAAAGCTCTTTGGACTTCCCTAGTAGAGGGACAATCTCAGAACTTATTAAATTTGGTCAAATCGGAGGAAAACAAGGCGGATAAACTAACATGAGTATTTAAGAGGTGGATGGGGTTCCTGAATGGTATCGAAGAGGTTTGTTGGTCTATATCAGCCTGAGGCACGTTAGTTAATGGTCAGACGACACCCATGTTCTCACTAGCAAGGAACAAAGGGGATACGAAACTTTATTCATGTGAGTTCTACCATGCTGTTTAAAAGAAAGATCATCAAGAGGTTGTTCTTCTAGCAGAGTCAGGTTAGCATGTGCAGTTTGTCCCACAGATTCGACTCGAAATCTAGAGCGGGGACGAATTTTCGGTTTAACTCTGTTTTATCCTGTGAGAACTTCTAGCATTAACCCACCTTTTGCAATGCACCAAGACTATGCATAATGAGAGATACAATTGCTGTATTCGCCCATGGATCAAAGATACGGCGTATGGGTAGCACGGCTTTTCGAGTTGCGTTTTTATAGCTTATTAATTTTTGGGGCTTAAGGAGAATAAGATGTATCTGCGATATTTACTTTTTTAGCATGCGGGGTCCTGGAAGGTATCTTATAGGTACGGCAGTTCGATCAGGATGACTGGGGTATCTGGGAGGGGTTGGAGTTTGAGTACCACATCAATCATTCGTAAGTCCAGCTTAGCGACTGGGGAATAGGGTTTAATGCGTGGTTAGGGAGACGTTCTAAAAAAAGGGAATACCTATTTTCGTGTTATTTACGTGGGAGATGGATGGAGTGGGTGAATTCTGAAGTTTACAAATTCGGGTATTTAGGGCGCCTGGGTTTTTCTTGGCTGTAGTCCTATCAGACATCCCAAGGATATTATTAGCTCAGCTGCATTTCGTGTCTCTTCTTTCACAGTAAATTCACAGAGGGAGATTCCTTGATCTTCAGATCCAGGACGAAAGCATTTTCTAGTTAGTTGCGCGTATTAGTAGCCCTGGAAGGGTCCTCGTTCCGGGTGAACTACGAACCGTGTTAAGGGAAGAACGACTGTAGCTATTCTTCCGGAGGACTACGTTGGCTGACATTGGTAGGGCGATGGTTAGTTTTAACTGATGACTTAGTTTTTCGTTGCTCGACTTTTTTTTCCGTAGAACATCAGTCCATCCAGGAAGGGTAGTATTGATTTGTACTACTGACTCCAATGATTCGTTTAGATCAACCTCCCGGTCAGCTCGGGAATAATTGGAGGGATCGATCTCAAGAGGTGTTGATTGGGACTGGAATATGGAAAAGCAGTATTTCTCCTGTCTAAAGAGTCTGCAAATTCAACTATATTCTCCCAAGAAGCTCTAACTTAAGTCACTCATCTTTTAATTATTGTGGAAAAGGAATATGAAAGGAATTGTTTCAATATATGGAGAAACTACAAGGAAAAGCTATTCTATAGAGAATCATGATTCTCATATCGTATCAGCGCATATGCTTGTTATCTAGCCAGGGATATCCAACCGAAGGGCAAACATTTAATGGCTCTCGTTGGGGTAATGAGTGAGCGGCATGATACTTCTGTATTCTATACTCTTTCTTCTTACCGTTCCAGTTCATGGGCATCGATACCAGACGATGCAAATTGATTTTGGGCGCGTACAGAGAAGCTATTCCCGTCTTTTTTATGATTTTCCGATATATGTGAAAAAATTCTGCTTCTAAAGGCTGTCGTCCTAACGACAGTCTTCACCATTGGTTGATGGCATTGGGGAATATTATATGAGGCTAACAGTTAATACGTCCTCAATCAAGCCAAGTAGACTAAGAGATCTTGTTCTGCTTATATTTAATTTTCCAGGGTCCACCACCTTAAGTTTTTTGAGAGTTCTTGGAAAAAAAAAAAAGCAATCACTGTGTAGAAGGAGTAACATGATGAGCCTCCTCCAGCATGTCAGTCTTGGTTTCATTTGTGCCTGAATACAATAGAAGGTTCATTTGGATCGGGGATACGACGTTCAAAATTGTGTAGTGGTAATCTTGTGGAAACAACCAGAATACGACTGAGGGTCATAGAAACTCTGGGTCCGGATACTTGAATTTACTGGGATTTGTTCTTGGTGGGGTTGTAGCAAACTATTATATTTCTCGGAGAAGTCAGATTCTCTTCTATTTATTGGGGAAAGATTCTCTAGTGCCTCTACCCATGTCCGTATTTCTCAATAGAGACTTAGGTTGAGTAAAGTAATTTACTGGGGGTATAGAATCATGATGAAGATTGGATTAGGCAGAAGTTGAGGTTTAGAAGGAAATATGAGTAGGCATAGTTGCGGCGAGTGAATTTAGGAATTAAGGAATTCGCGAGGTGTCTAGGATTAGTGAGATAAAAGGTTAGGCACTAGGGAATTCGACAGGGGTTTAGTGGTAAGGGGCAATCTAGGAATCGATTAGGTTAGGAATACAGTCATAGGATTAGGATTTGCAAGAATAAGGATGGAGATAGTTCGAAGGGTAATCTCAGGAAAGTAATGATTTTTGGAGTTCCACATCACAGCATACCAGTCGGTGGAGATTGCATTGAGGAAGCAAAGTTGGTAGGGGGTTTGGATAGTGGTTGAACTATTGGGAAAACTAAGGAGGTTTTAATACTACGGACGCAGTGACCATCCCAGAGCGAACAGACAAGTGGAGTGGTATAATTGTTTTGTATTAGGACCATTAGTTGCTATATTTTAAATGTGCCATGTCGTATAGCGGGTGGAGTAAGGGAGTGATTACCCTTGCGAATCTCAGAGCACGAAATCAAGGGATTCAGTAATGGAGTTCTGCTGTTCCCGGTGTGGTGATATATATACGCCTGACTGATTTCCGCATTTGTCGATCTTGGGCCTTCGGAGGAGCATTTCATATGCTGTTTGCTTCCGTCACCCTAAGTTAGGGAAGGCGGCCGGGCTAATTTAAAGCAAAGAGCATCCCATTTCGGACACTGAGTTAACAATTACAGGTTTGTCTAAGAGAAGAGTTGGGAAACCATTTTTTTACGTCAGAAGTGGGAACCAGGGTGTGGTCAGAGTTGGTGATTACCCATTTTTATTTCTTTCATTCAACTTACTTCTTTACAATTCTTCTACGTTGATGTTTATTTGATTATCCTAACCGTTCAAACAAAAAACGAATGGAACTCGGGACAGCTTCAGATAGCAAGAGATTTTGTTTGAATCCATCTCTTGCAGCTGTTTGCTTAGA
>JABUQX010110825.1:0-2500 GCA_015478945.1 Trachelipus rathkii
AGTAGCCGAATAACGCGAGCAGTGTTGGCTTCTAAAGCGTGTCGATGGAGGCTGGCTTATCCCTGAGACCAGTGCTTCCACGTAACCTCAAATAAATAATCCAATGATGAGATATGGCACTATCTTAGGAGGCCAATTCCAACAGGTCAAAATGTGAATCAATTGCTCACAAATTGATTTCTCACTAGGTCCAAAGTTTCTCGTGCTGTACTGGCAAGTAGCCGCCGTCTTGTTGAGCCCGTGGCCTTCCGTGAAGCTTTGGTTTCACACAAGACGGCGCTACTTGCGCATACAGAGCGAGAAAACGTGACCTATTGAGAAATCATTTTGGTGGCAATTGACTTCAACGTTTTGGACCGCTGTGAATGGCCCTAGATGCGTGCGATATCACACATTTAGATATTTTCTTTGGGGTTACCGTGAAGTCCCTGGTCTTCAGGGATAAGCCCAGCCTGCATCAACGCTTTTAGAGGCAACATTGCTCGCGTTATTGCACATATAGACCGGTCGCTACTGCCTCGACCGTCGTCCACCGATTGGACCCGCTTCAGGGATGACCATTTGAACGCGTAGTCGAGGCCAACTTTAAATGAGACAAATTTTAAAAAGTAATGCCTTACATTGTTTCTTTTCGATCATTTACTTTTACCATAACTTCAATTGCTATGCGTTTTTATTTCCATCCGTAAAAAAACAAACTTCCAAAACTGAAATCAGCCGTTATATATATATATATATATATATATATATATATATATATATATATATATATATATATATATATATATATATATATATATATATATATATTATATAATATATATATATATATATATAATATTATATATATATATATATACTATATAAATATATATATATATATATATACTTTTTACTTTTATAAAAACAATTACATACAAACATAGATTTTAAAATAAATAATTAATTACTTTTTTTTTATTATTTTTAAAGCTTTTAATAATAATTAGAATTGATTTTATTAATATTTTTATAGGTGGGAATCTCTTTTATTACAACAAAGTTTTTTTTCACTTTTATCAAATAAAAATGTTCTGATCATGCAATCGATATATATATATATATATATTAGTATATATATATAAATATATATTATATATTAATTTATATTATATATATATTATATTAGTATATTATATATATATAATATATATTATATATATATATATAATATTTAATATTATATATATATATATATATATACTATATATATAATATATATATATATATATATATATATATATATATATATATATATATTATATATATATATATATATATATATATACCTTTATATTTATATATATATATATATTATATATATATAGGATCTGTTATGTTTTACGAATCCGTTAGTTTTGTTTTGTTTTTATTTCTGTTTTGTTTTTTTAATATATTGCTAGTATATGATACTAACAATGAATTTAAGCCGAACGAACATGGATTGAAAAGTTCGAAATATTTTAAATAATTTTTTGAAAAACGGAAAGAAGATCAAATCAGGAGATAAAAACGAGAATGTGAGATAGGGGAAGAAATTATGCTTGAAGGTAATTTTTAACGCATAAAAAAAATTATGAAAGAACTATTTATTTATTTATTTTATTTACCATCTCTCAGGTAGGGTTTTCGTCTGTCAGTTGGATCAGCATCTTCTTCCTTGTGGCCCCGAAACTCTTGGATCCTAGAGACTCTGAGAAACGTAATTTCCTCGTGGCGAAATGGTTTCTGAATTTCTAGTCTTTGAGTTATACACTCAGGTAGGGATTCACCCTTTTCATCTGCCCTCGAAACTCGTTCTCCCAGAGCCCTCCAGAAAATCGTTTTTTTAGGCGCATAAGATTCCAACGCTGGTCCAAGAGTAATACAAGCTGAAAAGTAAATTGCCGGGTTGCTAGCCCTGCCGCCACATATATATAATATATATATATATTATATATATATATATTACTATATAGTATATATATATATATATATATATATATTTATATATATATATATATATAGTATAACTATATATTATATAGTATATATATGATATATAATATTATATTATATATTATTATTAATATTGAGTTAGGGTTCCCTACCCTTAATAGTATTATCGAAGAACTCTTTGTTAAAATTTTAAACAATTTATTAAACGTCAATTTAAGACACATAAAAATATTAATAAAACAAGTTCTAATTATATTTATTTAAATCTATGTAAACTAGCGTAACTCAACATAACCTTACTTAACCAAGCTTACTTATACTATATATTTATATTATATTTATATATCATTAGTATTTTATATATGATTATATATATATATATATATATATATATATATACTATATATATATATATATATACTATATTATATATATAAATATAGATATATATATATATATATATATGTTTCTTTTATTTTAGTGGAATTTACATAAGTAAGAAAATTTCTATTTTCTTCAGTCT
>JABUQX010110825.1:10000-28040 GCA_015478945.1 Trachelipus rathkii
TTATATATAATATATATATATAATGACGGAATAGGGAACCGGAAACTGTAGCGATGACTGCTGCAAAATGCCACGCCTCGCGCACTGATATATATATTATATATATATATATATATAGTATATATTATATATATTTAATATATTATATATATATATATATATATATATATATATATATATATATATATATATATATATAATATATATATATAAGGAACACACGTATGGGAACGTATTTATAAAAAGTTGGATAAGTTATTGTTTAATTAAAATTCGTGGATAGAGTGAAAATAAGCCATCTCTTCCGATATTGCCATCCAGGTACAAAAGATATAAGAGGGGGCATTTACCCCGATCTTAATTGATTAGAGTAGGGAGAACATCTTAGTTAACGAGAAAGTATTATAGTTAATTGTTTTTACTATCCAGGTGTAAGTTATTTACAGACTACAAGCTTGATAGAATAAGCTCTGCTACAGAGATCAAACAACATGAGTTCTTTTTTTTTTCTTTTTTTTTGCTATCAAGGTGTAAATTATTTAGAGACTACAAGCTTGATAGAATAGGCTCTGCTACAGAGATCAAACAATATGAGTTGTTCAAATTACCAGTAGCAGTGGTAGTGGTTCGAATGTCATAGTGTCAAAAGTTATGGAACTATCTATCTTTCAATAAACCTTTGAGAATAGTATGTTTTGTATGTGTGAGTCTACATTCTGCTGCACGAGTAAGCTGCATATTTTTTGGAGTGTGTGTGTGAACATTGTGACTGGTGCATAAATTCACAAACATCTATCACAAACTGTAAGGAGTTACATAAAATAATAATAATAATAATAATAATAATAATAATAATAATAATAATAATAAAATAATAATAATATAATAATAATTAATAATATATAATAATGATAACCAATAATAATAATAATAATAATAATAATAATAATAATAATCATAATAATAATAATAATAATAATAATAATAATAATAATAATAATAATAATAATAATAATAATAATAATAATAATAATAATAATAATAATAATAATAATAATAATAATAGTTTAATAATTAATATTGGGTGAGACAGGAATGTTAATTATAATAATTAATAATATAGTTTATAATTAATATTGGGTGAGACAGGAATGTATTATGTCTCCATGACTATTTAATTTATATATGGAAGGGTGCTGAAAGAATTAAAGGTTAGGGGTGGCAGGGGAAGGTGTTAGACTGATGGAAGAACTGAAAAGGGTGGAGGGTGCCCTGCTTATTGTACGCGGATGATTTGGTTTTGTGTGGCGAATCTGAAGAAAGTTTGAGAGGATTGATAAAGGGGTTTGGCAAGGTGTGTAAATGGAGAGGTTTGAAAGTAAATGTAGATAAGAGTAACGGGATGGTGTAGTAGTAGGAAAGTTGTGAGTGGTAGGAAGGTGGCTGGTGCTATTAAATATTTGGTGATTGCAAAATGACTAAGTATTGAGTGAAATAGGGTTTTGCATGTGGGTATGTTGTTATCAGCGTTAATGTATATCAGCGACACTATAGTGTGAAAAAAGTGGTATAGATCTAAGGTTCAGTCTTTTTAGGTGGATAATCTTAAAGGTGTGTTAGGTGTGAGAAGAATTGATAAAATGAGGAATGAACGCATTAAGGAGTTGAATGGTGTGAAGAAAGGCGTGAATGAGATAATAATAATAAGAGAGTGGAGGGTGATTTGCTTATTGTATAATACGCGGATGATTTGGTTTTGTGTGGCGAATCTTAAGAAAGTTTGAGAATACTGATAAAGGGGTTTGGCAAGGTGTGTAAATGGATGGGGTTTGAAAGCATATGTAGATAAGAGCAGAGCGGTGTATGGTATATAATAATCCATAATGTGGAAATATATTGAATGGCGAGCAATTGGAACAAGTATCTTAGTTTAAATATTTAGGCTATATTTTGGATAAAAGGGAACGGATGATGCACTGTAGTAGGAAAGTTGTGAGTGGTAGGAAGATGGCTGGTGCAATTTAATCTTTGGTGAATGCAAAATGACTAAGTGTTGAGCGAGTTAGATTCTGAATGTGGGTATGTTGTTAACTTGTTACCAGTGTTAATGTATAGCAGCGACACCATAGTGTGAAATAAGAGGTATAGAAAGATCTAAGTTTCAGTCTGTTCAGACGGATAATTTTAGAGGTGTGTTAGGTGTGAGAAGAATTGATAAAATAAGGAATGAACGCATTAGGGAGTTGAATGGTGTGAAGAAAGGCGTGAATGAGAGAATAAATGAGTGCATTATGGTTGTATGGTCATATTGAAAGGGTGGAAAATGGTCGGTTGTTTAAGCAGATGTATAGAGGTGAGTGTGTAGGGAATCGACCGGTTGGAAGATCTAAGAAAAAGTGGGTTGTATCAGTAAAGGAGGGTCTAAAGGAAAGAAATGTGAATTTAGTTTTCAAGGTAGAAGTATGGTGCATAATATGAATAAATGAATTGCTGGAGTTGGTGAAAGGGAATGGCTGTGGGCCTGGCTCAGAGGATAAACCTTTACATTGACGACATTGCAGGGCCAGGCCCGCAACCATTCCCTTTCACCAAACCCAACCATTCATTTATTTATATTAAGCACCATTCTTCTATCGCAGTACTTTGGAAGGAAGCACTTGGATGAATTTTTGGCTTCGATGGGCTCGTACTTAAAGGTATGGGGTGGAGTGGGGGGGGGGGCTTCCCATCCGATTTCTGTTTGCTCTATTATTTAACTATTATGTTTCCGTGCATGTTATCTACCCTACTCCTATCGTGGGGACTTGCGAAGAGAGATAAAGAAAAAAAAGAATATAATAATAATAATAATAATATAACTATAATATAATAATATGAATAATAATAATAATAATAATATAATATATATAATAATAATAATAATATAATAATATATAATAATAATAATAATTGTTGCAGAGTGTGGGTGAGACTGGGCCTTAAAAAATATGCTAAGAGTATATATAATATAATATATATATATTTATATATAAATTATATAATATATAATATATCTTTCCTGACATATATATATATATATATATATAATATAAATATATTTATATACTATAATAATATATATTAATTATAAGAGATAGAAAATTATTTTATAAAGATAGAATCAGTATTTTATATGTGATATATATATATATACTATATATACCTATATATATTATATATATTATATATATTATATATATATATATATATATATATATATATATATATATATATATATATATATATATATATATATAAATCTATAGTATAACGTATATAATATTTATATCTCCTTTACTCGTAGTATAGCCACGTATATAATATTTAATAGCTCCTTTCCTGATATCCAATCTCATATCGGAAAAAGTCTTATTCCGGTTCAGGCTTTAATCACTCTTCTTCTTCTTCTTCTTCTTCTTCTTCTTCTTCTTCTTGCTTCTTCTTCTTCTTCTTCTCATGATTACTTGTTCAATTTCTTCTTCTTCTGGTTTTTTCTTCTTGTTCTTCTTTTTCTTTTTTCTTTTTTCTTCTTTTTCTTTTTCTTCTTCTTAGACGGTGATCTAATCGATCACACTAAATAACTGTAATAGATAACTTTGATGTTCACCGCATAGAACATATCTGTTCTAAGACGGTGATCTAATCGATCTCATGCACTGAGTTGGAAAAATAATCTAAAAACAAAATTTTACCCCACTTGTAGTACTATGATGTTTGATGCTTATTAACAGAAACTATTCTGAGTGAGCAAACTCATATGTCACATTGACAGTGAACAATATCCAACACAATAAATTAAACAAATACTTAACAGACTTTTAAATTGGAATAGAAGCAGATCTGCTCTAAGTGAGCAAATTCATATGTTACATTGAAATAGGTAAAATAATATTCTTATTTCAAAAATACATAACAGATTTGTTTTAAACAGTAGACACATCCAACAATTAAATAAACAAAAATAACTTAACAGACTAGCCTTGAGTGGACTGTAAAGTTATTGCTAGTCAGTGTTCTGTAGTTCTTTTTCTTCTTCTTCTTCTTCTTCTTCTTCTTCTTCTTCTTCTTCTTCTTCTTCTTCTTCGTTTAATTCGTTTAAAATATGTGAGCATATTAAACAAAGACAAATTGAATGGGTCAGATGTAAGCTCAATTGTTCTTTGTTTGCACTGATACATCTTTTCGAGAAAACTCCAAATAAATGCTATAATTGTTCAACAAGGCTTACTTTAAAACATATACTTTTATTGGTTGCTATTTTTGTCAACAGACAATATTACAATAAATTTGATTTAATATTTTTTTTCCATTTCAGTTATAAAATTCTTTCATTTTAATTTCTTAGAAAAATTAATTTATTTTAATATTCTTTCATAATATATACTCGTATTTGTAGTAGAATGAGATTCTTACACCAATCGAGTTAGTTGCACAATCCATTGCCCTCGTTATTTCTGTGCACGTATGCAAGTACATAAATTGAAAAGAAAAATCGCAAGAATAAAAAGTTGCAAAAAGATTTCTCACACATTGTTACTTTTTGCTGGACTCTGTTAGATTTAGCAGTGTAAAAGTTCGAGTTCGAGTCCGCAAAAACTAGCCGAGTCCCAGAGGCCCAGACTAGGTGCATCACTTATATATATATATATATATATATATATATATATATATATATATATATATATATATATATATATATTAATATTATATATATATAATATATATTATATATATATATATATATATATAATATATATTTTCCAAAATCTGTTTTATTCATACTTAAAGCAAGTAAATCTCAATGTAATTATAACCATTAAGTCCAGAATTTTTTTAAAGATAATTTTCAAAGATAAAATAAGGTATTTCCTTAAATGCTAATATTATTAAACTGATTATTATTATTATTTTTTTTTGTAAGAGAAGAGGAGCAAGAGTAAGAAAGAAGGTAAAGAAGATCAGCAGTCTTTCATTTTTTACGGAAGACATACTGGCGATCTGAAGTAATATTAGAAGTTTTTTTTTTCAAATCTTATTGTTAAGAATAGAGTAGAAAACTTTGGAATGTACCAAGTTTAAAGCAACAGGACGATAGTTAGAAGTTTGAGAGAAGCTCCACATTTTCGGCAGGGTTCGAATGAAGCAACGCTTCCAGAAAGAAGGAAAGGTTGAAGTAGATAGAAAATAAAATAAATAGTTAACCAAGTCAGGGAGCAAGCTAAGAGGCACAAGTTTCAAGAACCATAGGTGCGATACTTTCAGGACCGAATGGCTTCCTAGTGTTAAGCTCGGGGAGATAAGAGATCACATCTTTAGGAGAAATTACAATATTTCCCGTAAATGAGGTAGAGGAAAGTGGAAAAGAAGGAAAAGCTTCGGAGTCGTCTGTTTGAGACAAATTAGAAGCAAAGGTATTAGGGAAGAAATCAGCTTTAGCAAAAGGTAAAACAACTGCGTTGTCGTTGAAGAAACAAGAAAAGAGAAGAGAAAGAAGCAAAGTAGGAGTTGATAATTTTTTGCAAAATGTCAGAAAAAGCGTGAGGGAGGAAGAGGAACCAAAATATATCATTGAATTTTCTACAGAATAAAGAATCCTTAGTACTAAAGAGCATATATTTAGCAAGATTTCAGAAAGAAATATTGAAGCATTAGATTCTGGGGTCTGAAGGGGACGGTAATTGCTAAAAGCACATTACCTGAGGCTAATAGCATGAGAGCTAGCATAGTTAAACAAAGGTTTATAAATTTAAGTCGAAGGGAAAGAAAAGAATAAAATGCCTCGGTGCCTAAGAGAATCACCCCGGTTCGGTTATGCTCCCTGAACATTCAGAGGTACCCCTCAATCCGAAGCATTAACCATTTCAAGGGTAATCAAAGAGATGCAGCCGACAGTCCGAGCAGTTTGCCGCACCAAAACATCAAAAACGAATGTTCGCTGTAAACCTAAACAGATTGAACAGATACAGAGAGATAAGAACTCAGAGGTGAAAATAGTTTAACAATCTAAGGATAATGGCTAGAAGTTAAGGAATTGTAAAGAAAGTTAGGTTCATCTCCAAGGCGATGAGGAATTTGGGTAGAAAGCTGAACCATCTGCTCAAGGTTAATCTGGGTAGAAAATGAAAATCACGTCCACACGTTATACCTTGAGACCTAGAGGAAAACCATTTCCAAAGGCGAAAATTAAAATAATTCAAAATGATTTCAAATTTTAGAGTTTACATTGTCGGAAGAATTTAGCGTAGTTAATAGAGTTAGGAGATTAATAAGCAGTGACAACAAATCTAGCTGCAGATAGATTGAAAAACACGAGACTATTCACAAAGCTTAAAAATCTCTGTTAGCATTAATATAAATTATATATATATATTATATATAATACTTAATATATATTATATATAAAATTATATATACTATATATATATGAATATATATATTAGTATAGAGGAATATATTAATAAATATGAATATCTATCGGTGATAAATGTTTATAATATTAATATACTAAATATAGATAATGATTATTAGTAAGATATATATATATATATATAGCTATACTAGATTATATAATTACATATTATATAAATATTATATATTATAGTATATAATAATATAATAATTATATTAATATATATATAATATTTTATATATAGTAGTAGATATATATAATAATATTAAAAAAATAAGTTTAAAAAATTAAAAATAATAATGTAGTATTAAATATATATAGAAGATAGTAATAAGTGAAATAATATTATATATTAAATGACTGGCATAAGTAAATTCACATAATGAATAACAAATTTAATCTGGGAAAACTAGACATATCCACGAAACACAGCACAATAGCACGACACACACACACATGCACTAGCACAGGGGGGCTGCTCACACAACACACAACACCAAGAAGATGTCACACAACACACGCACAGTACCATCACACACAAACGCCACAGCATTCTAGAAATGTATCCAAGACATTCAATATAGAATACACATCATAAAATTTGAATAAAGTATTATGTTTCAATAAAATCATTGGGGGTATATAGTATCGTATATATAATACTTATTTAATTATATATATATAGTATAAATAGATAAGTATATAACTTATATATATGTGAAAATAGTATATAATATACTAGCTTATATATATACCTATATATACTAATATATATATATTATAGTAGTATTATATATTATGAGGTATATATTATATATAATATTATATATAGGGTATATATATATATATATTATAGATATGATATTATATATATTATTATGTATATATAAGTATACTATATATTATATATTATATATAATAATTTATACTATATAATAATAATAAGTATTATTATTGTAATATATTATCACCCACCGCTCTAAACAAAGACTGAGGAGCAAGGTGCGTCAGCATGTACTTAAGGAACAGGCAAGTAGGTAAGAAGGAATATAACTGCAATAGTCGAAAAGAACGCCCCAGCTTACTAGCCTTGGTATACTTTATTAGTGAAAACTCGTCGCAGTCAAAAATCCACCCTAGAGCTTCACGAGACGCGTGTCGGGTACCCTCACTATAGGCATCGATCAGTCAATGTTAGGGTGCAATCCCTTGTGTGGTTGGGCCATATAAACCATACCCTTCACAAAAAGCGCAGTCACTCCTATTATGCGACTTTTCTCGCATCTGCCAAAACTCACATTTCTCTCGTCCAGGCATTCTTTACTGAGCTCAAATACCACTTTTTCTTCGCATTATCTAGCACAGATCGATTTATTAGGCCGCACTAGTAGTAGGAAATACACCCGATTGTCGAGACAAACATGAATGCACGATGGTGCAAATGACCAACGGTGGTTTTTACCTATCCTTGACCTTATTTGAGCGCCGATTTTTACCCTGCCCTTGACCTTTATTTTACTCTTTACCTTTTTGGCTATATGAACCTTTTGGAGCCCAAAATTGTATTTACTGACCTTGACCTTTTTGGGCCTTTACCTTTTTGGGACTTTACTTTTTTTTCCGCCCACCCTTTTGGTCTTCCATGTGAGCTCATTATTTGGCCGCACGGTATTGTTTCGTTACCTGTCTACATATGTTTTTGGAAGCAACCGCTAATTTTTATGGCAACCCTAATTTTGTTTTGGCAACCCTAATTTTTTTCGACCACCCTAATTTTTGCATCCCTTCGAAGAAGGGTTGCGCCAAACGGGTTTTGCGGGTCAGCAAACGTTGTACGTATTGCCCCCCCTATTTTGCGCCCGTCCTGCTTAATTTTTCTCGCTACGGCGTCAATTTTGTGGCCCACGGATAATTTTTTTATGCTTGCATCTTAGGGACTTAGCCCCCTAGTTTATTGATGTCTATCTAGCGCGATTTTGTTGTTTTGACCATGATATTTCGGCTCTTCGAAGTTGCCAGAGATACCATGGGTCTCATTTTTTGCCCACCGGGTATTTTTTGTCCGCACATACCATTTAGCTACCCCAGCCCCATAACAGTACACCCAGCCGTCCGCCACATACGCGTAGAACTCCCAGCCTACACCATAGCCTTCACCTGCTCAGCGTACAGACCGTCCTAATAGACCTATCCACCCATCAGACCTTCCACTAGCCTACACCTACACGTGAGATTCCACTCAGACCTTGCCACCTAGCCTACAACCTACACCTAGACTCCACCCAGCCTCACATAGCCTACACCTGCACCTACACCTAGACTCCATCCATTGGCAGCTAGAAATAAACAATAATAGCCGTATCACGTGTCCCTAGCACAAACTTTGATGGTTCATTTTAATGAGCGAGGACTATTATTGATCAGACATCATTTTGTGCCTGTCACTCTATTAGATCGTTCATGCTTTATGATGGTGGCCTATTATTGATAGGTAGGCACAGCTATTAGTTTGAGAATCTACACAATCACCCGTAAGGCACGGTATCATAGTGATGTAGCTATTAGTTGATTCTATGAGGTAATGTCGTGAGTGGCCTGGTGTAGTGCCAGAGTGAGTGCGCAGTGAGTGCCAATGAGTGCGAAAGTGCAAGTGAGTGCCAATGAGTGCAAATGCAGTGCACATCAGTGCCAAGCTGATGTGCTACATAGTGCAAGCTGAGAAGTGGCCGAACTTTTTTTTCAATGACCTAGGGATTTTTCATATAGCCTCCCCTGAGCCTAGCATAGCCCTAATAATATGGGTGTCTGCCCCTAGGTAATAAGGTATGAGGATTCGAAATGCGTGTACATTACAATTCTGCTAGAATGCTTCTTACTACGAGTTAGTATTTTTATAAACACCTGTAATGCAGTGACAGGATATAGAATATATATCTAGAGAGTTACACAGTTGAGACAGGGCCCGCAAACGTTTCCGAAATCCGAGTGCGCGTCCCGAGGTGAACACTGTCGCGAAACGTCCGTCATCGGCGTGCGCCCCGCAGGCAATAATTTCCCGCCCGACGGACGAAAAACGAGCCGCGAGTCGCCCGCGCAGGCGGGCAATATTCTTCCGCGTACGCCGCCGCCGCGTTGCGTCGCGCAGTACGCAAATTTCCCGCGTAGAACGACAAATATATTGATATATCATGTAAGACGTATTACAAAAAGAATTTTCGTATGCAGAAATATACTATGAAGTTCCATGAGGTCATGGATGTTACTAGCAATGTGATGTACGAAATTGTTAATTAAGAAAACATATAGGCATTTAACATTAACTTTAACAAGGACAGTAAGTGCGAGTAAACAATTAGAAGGCTGTCATTTTTAGACTAATGACGACAGGCTGGGAGGATTAGGATGAACATATTTGTTATTGCTGCTATATTCTTCTAGCTATAAGTACTATAGTCTCTGACGTTATTACATGCTTTTAAACTACTCACTAGATTTTGCTAGCTTTAACTCTTCGCTGACTTTACTAGAGAGCTTAGGTAACTCATATGAAGCATTACAGATACATTAAGGAGAGAGTAAACTCATAGAGTAAGAAAATTTAGAGAGGTTGGAAGTTACCAAGATTAACCACTATAGGGGATTTAGTTATGCTTTTGTTTTTACTGCGATTTAACCTGCTTTAAAACTACATTAGTTTACTGCTTTAACTCAATGTTTTAATCACTGCGTTTACCTCATGTTTATAACTGGCTTTTCATTTCTGCTTGTTCCGCGCTCCATTTTTCTGCTTTACTGTTTTTTAACGTCATATATTTATTAACATTATGTTTTTTTCTTTTTATTTATTTTTTTTAATATTTGTTTTAATATTTTTATTTAGTTTTTTTTAAGTAATTCTTTTTATTTTATTGTGTGCAGGGTTGCTCTATTTAGTTATTATTTAAGTAAGAGATAAAAAAACACACAAAATGGTGAGTGGCGACAACGAAACCTGTTTGTCTTATACTAAACATTTTATTTTAATAAAATTTGTAGGCCCACGAAATTTTCACTTAAAACTCACGTTTGGTTACTTCAGGTCAAGGTTTAATTTAACAGAGTATTAGATTATTTTCACATTAAACGGAGTAGGGAATGTGGAGAAATTTATACGTCACGACGGTCCGGCTACATGGTCCTTGTAGCTGGACTACAGGGTGTGGGTAAAACCTTTCTATTATTACAATATTTAAAAGGAATATGGAGATTTTTTGAGGCAACCCCTTGTAAACAACTAATATGGTGTTATAGATGTTTTATCAGGAAAATTTAAAAGAATCTAAAGATGTGATTCAAATTTTCATGAAGAATCAGTCGAACAGTCTTATCGCTGAACAATATACATGGACCCAAAATTATTGTATTAGATGATTAATGCACAAATTGAGACATTGGAAAATAGGCAGAAATGGCGTTCACAGTTTATTTCCCCACTCTAAATATCTTTACTGTGTTTTTTTCATAACGCAGAATATTTTTTATCAAAGCAGGCATATGCGAAGTGTTTCTTTAACACACAGTATTTGCTGTTGTTTTTACATAGAGGAGAGACATGAGTCAAATTAATGTATTGGCAACTCAAATGTTTCCACCTCAAAAGGAAAGAGTTTTCTTAAAAGTATATAAGAGGTTACTTCGATCCCTCACGGTTATTTGATGTGTGAACTTATATCACCTCCAAAACACACGGCACAGAGTGGTTGCTTCCGTACCAACATTTTCCCTAATGAGATAGAAACTGTATACTACCTGAAATAATGAGTATTTCTCTAGTTGCAAAAGTAGTTACCTCTGATAATAAAAAATTTAAAGAAGCTGAAACCGTTCTGAAAAAACGTAAATCCTCACTTTAGTGGCAGAGATGAGAAATTCTACACGCCAGATGTGTATGTGATTCTGTTTAACTATTGATAAAGAGAAATGTTCCTTTAAACAAACCTCAGAAAGTAAAGTTGAGCCGTCATAGAAACATCATCTAAAAAACTCATGACCCTGCAACAATAAAAAAAATATAAAAACTAAAAAGAAGTTACTACAATAGGAGAGAGGAGGTGGGTATATCTACCATTATACTTCTCCGTGTAAATAATACGGACTGACGCACTTGATATTTAATTGTGGTTTGTCCCATAGCATGGAGAAGGTTTGCTGTACTTGCAATATATGAGTCTGGAGAGAATGAAGTATACATTAATGACAGCTAATCTGTACAGGAATTCAGTTCTCAGATTCATCAGTTCACACTCAATATGCCAGTTATTGCGCACACATTGCGCAAATCCAGCAATCACATGTTTTCATCATTCCGACTACCGAAGGACCCAATATAGCAGGATTACAACCAATGCATTGACATTACAAACCTCTTTCACATACAGGCAACCAGACAGCTGCACACCAACACAGAATGCCTTTCATATTGTGAACGATTCATTAGCTTTTCAGGCCTCTACCTCATAGCTTATAATATGATCCTAAAGTTGAACAGATTTAACCAATACTGAGAAAGAAGTGTACAGAATATTAATTCAGAAACATGTAACATGAGAAAGCCTCTTATTACAAGTGCCATACAAACTGATAGAATCTTAAAGACATGCAACCTACATCCTCCCTACGTTAGCCGCTGCACGTATGTTAAGATATTCCTCAATGAAGTAAAAACTTGGAAGTGAAAAATGAAGATAAATTTAAAAATATCCTAGGGGAGAGCTTACCTATTAGAGTGCGTAAATTCAGAGAATAAAGCCTTATAAATATAAAATATAATGTTAGAAAGACCACAAATTTCCAAAATTTGAAAACATGAAAGCAGATGACCGATCGTAATTGATTCCGATGAAATAGTAAAGGATCAAATAAATTTGTGGATTTGATAGCTGATCACTCACGCGTAAATGGAAGAAAGGCCCTGTAACAAGGATGCGATGGATATCCAAAACAATGAAAATTTAGACTATAATGTTTCTCAGAAGTATTAAATCATAAATACAACGCGATTTACGAGGAGTGGAATAATATCACACCTTACCGTCGCAAGACTGATTCAAGTCCCATACAGAGCACTTCTTAACGCATGCGAGATAAATTTAAACGTGTTTACAGAGGACTGAACAAGAAAAACACTTAGTAATAGACATAGATTTGGATTAAATCGTTAATTATGTAGTTATCAGCATATATTCACTTTACAAGTTTGTAATGTTTGCGTAAGTATAAATAAATGTTATTGTTAAATCTTTTACTTCTTTCTTATCCCATTGTGACCCTACATACCATTTATTATTAGGTTATATCATATAGATATTATACTTTACTTATATATAAGTTTAATATTAATTAATTTTATTAAAAGTATAATAAAATATAATGTATAATATATATATATATATATATAATAATACTCTAATATATAGAGCGCGCTTCACGTGTGTCATAGACAAGCAATGGGAGGTAAGGAGGTAGTTGATAAGTATTACTTTAACTGGGGGAGCCAAATAGTTTTGGGGATTCCTAGTTTGCTTTAAACAGGAATACTAATATCTGAGAAAAAGAGTTAAAAAGCATGCGAAAAAGAGTGAAGAGGCATTTACTCTACCTAAACCTGTAAGAAAAAAAATTTCCTACACGGAAACCTATAGTCCGCAGTTCGATAGCATATGGCAGTTAGATTTAGGAATGATTAAATAGCAGCTCTATAATGAATGGGTTTTCAATAGTTATACTTTTTCACAATTGACGATATCTATGATACTTGTGCGTTTGAGGCCTGATAAAAGATAAAAGATCAGCTACAGTTGCCGAAGCTGTACTTGAATTATAGAGGACGAGCGGAGAACACCTAAATCAATTTGGACAGATTCAGGAATGGAATTCAGGTCGAGAGTTTCAGGAGATGCTCTGGAAAAGATGGTTAGAGCTAATTACAATAGATTTTCCGTAAACAAAGCGGCAATGTTTGAAAGAGTCCAGCGTACTATAAAAGAACGCATGCATACATAGGTATTTTACTGAAATGAATACTTTTAAATATACTGATATACTGGACGATCTGGCTTATTCTTATAACAGATCTACCATAGAACTATAAAGTAAACTCCTTTTTTAGAGATGTCAAAAAATAGAGGACGTATGGCGCATAGGGATTTGAAAAAGAAAAACAAATAAACAGATAATAAAGGGAATAAGGTAAACGATTATGTAAGAGTTTTCTCGAACAGAGAAAGGTTAGAAAAGGAATAATGAAATCCGGTTGGACATACGGTTGTTTTTAAAGTCGCACATATCCGGGACGCATTCAGTCGTGATAGTTTAAAACTATATTATATTATCTGGAAGATTTAATTGGAGAAAAATAAAAAGAGATTTTTTATAAACACGGAAATACAAAAAGTTAAGGTTTCAACTATACTGTACACTCATAGAATATAAAATTGAATAAATATTAGCTAGCGAGAGGTAAAGGAAAAAATAAGCAGTTACTTGATGAAATGGAGGGATATATCTGAACAAGTTTAATTAGCGTTATAAGAATATTATCAGCTGTGTCATTATAATCATAGGAGATGTAATGATCACTTTTATATAAACTCTGCTGGCCTTCTCATCTGGCTCAGCCTCCTTAGTTACATCCTGATAATAAAACAGCTCGGATTTTACAACTGTGCTAATGAATGCCTATAGCAACTTGAAAGAGAGGTATACGAAGTAGCATTATGTGAAATGATATTACACTAAATTTTCTAATAGTAATCAAATTCCTCACAATCTATTCGGGATGGGGGTGTACAGAAGTGTAGTAATGTGTTGAAAACTATATTACAAGTGGAAGATACTCGTTATCTGAAAAGCGACTACAATAGCCAAAAAGATGAATACGACAAATTTGCTACAAAAGAATACTTTATTGAAGAATTTACTCTGCGGAGGTCCATATTTTGAATCGGTGCCTGCTATTTTTTGAGTCATTTAAACGTTCTCTTTGCATGTGAGTTATTATGATGTAAAGGACTTATGGTATAAGAGGCACAAACTGAAATGCGGCACCTATGAAAGATAAGTAATAATATCTTTTAGTTCATAAAGTATATGTAAACCTGAGACGCGAAACATGTTTATTTTTGTATCTCGATAAGATGCACCTATGTGCTAGCGTAAACCATATTCGTTAGACGTGAATGCTTGGAGTTGATATATATCATGATATCGCCTACTGATGTTGAAGAAGAGGTTATAGGAGTCTACTCTATAGATGAGAATTACCGCATGGTGTACTCCCCATGACAAAAAGATGAGCAGATCGAGTAACGCTGGCATTATATACATGTGAGCCGAGGTCTCCGTTGATATGCTGAGCAATCCTAACCCACGTTATAGGGGCTTTATGTATACTACAAAATATATCCTTTGGGGAAAAACATACATCAAGTATTGTAAGGGTCAAATCACTCACAGCTCTTGTTAATTAAAGAGTAGTATATTTTCCAAGAGAGTAAATAGTTATAAATATCCCTCAAAGTGTTCATAATATACTAACCTCTGAATAGACAAATTTTGACTCACATGTTAAGCCGCGCTGCATATAAAAGAATGTAGATAGTGGAAACTCTCTTTTCCCTTTAACATACGGCGGCATTGATATGCAAGTGTCATGATTAAGGAATAGAAGCAGATGGCAGTAATTACACAGATAATTGGAATTTATATAAGAGAGATGTAGTCAGTATTATATTTTTTAATTCCTTAAATAACTCTCTACAGTGTAACAGATAAGTATAAGGAAACAAGAAGGACTATCTCCTGGTATAATGGACGAAGCAGGGTATTCAGGGAGGGAACCACAAAAATGCAGACGGGGAATGCCTCTGGCTGGATTTTCTTGCCAAGCTCATGCGAGAAGTGCAAGGCTCTACCTCAGGAGAGGAGGGTTAATATATAATAGGTTAAAAAAGCTATAAGACATCAAGGTAGGCATACTAATTCAATGATATTGCTGAGCAAAGGAAATAATGGCTCGTACAGCTTCAAAAAACGTAATTAGCCGATGTTTCAGATGAGATGTTGGAAGAATGTTAAGCCGTAAATAAGACGTATAAATGTAGGGACAAGGTCGAGGGATCAAGAAGTTTGTCATAAAGAAAAAGACTAAGCAGAAAAAAATCTAAAGAAAAAAATGTATTGATTGTTTCATGTCTATTTAATTGTATATAATTTTTGCTCTATATATGTGTTGTATATAGTAGTGAGGTTTTTCATGAAAATGTTCATTATTACCGGCCAGCGTGCTCGCACAAGCATACAAGAATGCATTTGCTTCATCCTTACATAAGTGGACCTGTATTGTTAGTAAGAGTGAATTGGATTCTCTCAATGAACGCCTACGAGCAGATTAGCGTTAGCGAGTCCAACTTTATCAGTTTTAATTCCTCTGCATTCAATTACAAATACAGATGTTCCTCTAGAGTTCAGCTATTCCAGGGTAATATCTGCAGTCAATACCAGGTTAGACCCCTCTAATGGTGTTTTTAATATGTTAAAACGAATTGACAAAACCATGATGGGTACAGATCTTCGCATACGGTGATGACCATATGTATATTTATAGAAATTCAAATTAAATTCAGTTACATGTTGCACGAAAGGATTGAAGTCTATCTTAACGTGGAATTCACTAGGTGCATCAGGCGGCTAATTATCCTTATATGAAGCTATATAGAATATTTTGTTTTAAATTATTGCAGCTACTGAGACGATGCTAAACAGTCTCATCTCAAATCTATGGTTTTTATAGCTTCAAAGATGAAGCTGCACATATACATATAAAGCATCTAAAGTCATAAATACATACTTATGAATTTTACGGTGCGATTAAATGAGCGACATCTTCTCTAGAAAGACTCATTTACGCATCTGTAGAGTACTAAGAATCATTTTTATCACGGTCAATCCTAAATTTGCTCTAAAATCAAAAAGTTAAGTCCTACTAGCTCACAGACGGTATGTCCAGAACCTTTTTCAAACTGTTGGAGGCTTAATCTCTCTGTCAGAAAAGTGAAATTATCACCACGGCGTCATTTGGAAATTTGATAAATTCGCTTTTTGAGACTACAGCCAAAGGTACCAGGCTACCTATGTAAGAGGTTGAAACCAGATAGTTTAATTACATCAGAGCTTATCGAGTAATCATATCCTAACATTGTGAAGCGGAAATTACCATCAGAAGTAATAATAGGAATTGTGGAACATGAAAGCCTACTCCGGGATCTATAAAAAGTCACCCTAGTAAATTCACAGCTCCTTTTCGGCCTAGAGTATCAGTTTATCATGTGAATGGACTGCCTCACGGACCGTGATTATGAAAATGTCTATACAACGGAGACCTTACTTCTCTCTGTACTCCGACCCTTTTTAACACAAGACACTTTAATATCCAATACTGCTACTACACTGTAATCGATACGCGGAACGGTTTAAAATCTTGAAGACATACGCAAAGGAATAAGTAATTTATAGCGCCTATGATCTTCACTGGCAACGACTTTCCAGCTTTAACGCCTATCATTTAACAATTTTAGAGAGGGCACCCTAGGACTAAGTCTCTCTTTGGAATCGAGTCTACAATCACCCATCCATGTAGTGGTCATAATCTTAGAGATCTCACTCATTGAAATTGACACGAGTACCGCAAACCTACTTTTGGACTTATTAACGAATGAATGAAGAAGCGAATAAATGGTGTTTAGAAATGAACCTCGCTTTTAGGAGTGATCGCTATAACGAATAACTCTGTAGAAGTTGGAGAACGGATACACTGTTCTCCATATTCATACTTGCCCTCGTCACATCAGCTCAACAGGACATTGGATTTTCGTTTATGTCTTACTGTTTTACTGTTCACATAATTGATTCTTTGAACTTACAATTTTATATTGAATAATCATATATTACTCTTATTTTTAAACTATATATAAATGTAAGCTGTGTAAAAACTATGTCTTAATATATATAGCTTACATAATTTATCTTTTACCTTTTCTTTTCATGAACAAATTACTATGATCTTTTCATAGTTTGTTTTTTAATAACTTGTAATATATTTGATGCTAAAACTTTGCTTGCCATTGGTTTAGCAACTCCTGATTATGTGTTTAATGTTTTAAAATGATGAAAACGATTTATACTTCCTTAAAACTCATATTATATAAAAGGAATACATATACTTAATTTCGCAACCAATTTTATAAATAAAAGTGTTTTATATAACGAAACTCTGTGTGTTTTTACTTCTTACTTAAAAATAAAAAAGTATTAATACAAAATAAAAGTATTAAACAAAAATAAAAGTATTAAAACAAAAATAAAAATAGTAAGAAAACATAAATGTTATAAATATATGAGTTAAAAGAGTAAAGCAGTAAAAAAATAACAATACAGAAAAGTTAAAAGCAGTAAAACATGAGTTAAGCAGTAAAGCAAACATGAGTTTAAAGCAGTAAAACATGGAGTTAAAGCAGTAAAGCAGCGTAAAACAATAAGCATACTAAATTCCTAGGT
>JABUQX010110826.1:0-16325 GCA_015478945.1 Trachelipus rathkii
AGGAGAGTATATGATATGAACATTAGATATTGATCATAGATTAAAGTAGATCATTGATAATTTACTATACTATTATTTCTATATATAGTATTATATATCAATTATATATATATAATATATATTATATAATATATATATATTATAAATATATATTATATGAGGGGATATATATATATATATATATATATATATATATAGATTACATAGTATATATAATATGATATATATAGGTTATATATATTAGTTATATTATAGTAATATATATATATTATAGGGGGGGGTATAGTTAATTATAGGTATTATTATTTAGTATAGTATAGTATAGTATAGTCTATTATATGGTAAAAGAGAGAGAGAAGAGAGAGGAGAGAGAGAGAGAGAGAGAGAGAGAGAGAGAGAGAGAGAGAGAGAGAGAGAGAGAGAGAGGAGAGAGAGTAGAGAAGAGAGTAGAGAGAGAGGAGAAGAGAGAGAGAGAGGAGAGTCTATCTTGCTTTTTAAACTGTAAAAAAAAAAATTGCGTTTTCTCTTTAGGAAGTTGCTAAGTTATTTTTTTTATTAAAAGTAGAACTTAAAATTATTTTTAATGGTTTCACACCTAATTATAATAACAAATAGGGCATCGATCTGGAGTCCCCCAAAAACCCTTTGATTCCGAATCCAACCAAACAACTCCAACTCCTGTAATAATAATATAATATTAATATAATATAATATAATATTAATAATAATAATTAATATATATAATAATATATAATAGGATAATAATGAATAATATTAATATAATTAATAATAATATAATAATAATAATAATAATAATAATAATAATATTTTTGATCCTGTGATTTTCTTTCAATTAAATTTTAAATAAGAAATATTTAAGATTTTTGAATTTTCTGGGAAGCAGCAAATGGATTATTGTATAGATTAACACCTTATGAAAAAATCGATTTTTTTAGCTCTAATCGATTCTTCGATATTCTTCCCATGTGGCCAGTGACTCGGCCACCTATCAAAATTTTATTAATATAGAGTGGGTAGAGGGGTCAGGTGGAGATGGGGGGGGTGGGGGTGGAGGATAAGGAAAAAAATAAACAATATATAATATCTCACGTATTTTTTTTATTATATATAGAGTATGGATAGGGGGGGTGAGTAGGGGGGTGGGGGTGGTGGGGGATATAGTAGAATTAAATCAGTTTTATAAAGATAGTGCTGTTATATAGTATAGTAGTATATAATAGTTTTATGGTATTAATAAGCTATATATATATATCATATATAGTATATACAGTAATATGCAAAATAGCTTAGGACCTCCTTGTTCAGGTTATAAGTTTTGTAAAGTAAAATGGAGTAATATGTGTATTCGCGACGAATTCTTATCATAACTGAACCAGGGACCGTAAACTGAAGCTAAGTATATATATATAGTCGGGTGGGGTGACTTGGACCAATTTTGGAGTAGGCAATCAAATATATATATTATATATATATTATATATATATTATAGTATTATATTATGATATATATATGAGAGTATATTATATATATATATATAGTATATATAATATCTTATAATATATATATTAATGAAAGTACTAGTTTTATCTTATTATGTTATTAGTAACTAGTTACGCGTGATACTATCACTACGTTATGGTTAGTAGCTGGAATCTACAGTCCGTATATATAAATAGGGGTTATAGTATATATATATATTATAGGTATTAATTATTATTATATATGATATATATATATACTATATATATAGTATATATATATTGTGTATGGATAGTATAGGGTGGTGAGGGTGGAGGGAGGTGCAAATACCATATAGAAAATTGATTAAACAAAATAACAAATGAAAAACAAAAAAACCGTAGCCCCCACCTATAGGATATATATCATACAAAAGATTTATTTATATTTCGCATATTTCCAGTGAGGGTTAGTATTTTTATATTATATAATATATAATATATACATATTATATATATATATCGGGGGTGAAAAGGGTGGGGGTGAGGGGGGGAGGGGAGGGGTGGGTGATTTGATATATCTGTATTTTTTAGTATATTATATTATAGTATATATATATATAATATTAATATATTATGGGTATATAATATAGTATAAGATATATAATATTTATGTTTGTACTTCCATTTATTTATAAAGAAGATCAATTTTTTCTTTGGGGTTTTAGGAATTTTAGAAAAAAAAAAATAAAATTTTTTAAATTAAAAAAATAAAAAAAAGAAAAAAAAAACTGGGGGCTAGCTAGAGTCGCAGCAAATCGAGTTTGCCTAGCTTTAAGAAACCGTAATTAGTTTGGGTGTGTGACTAGGGGGGGGAGGGGAGGGGGGGGGGGAGAGAGGAGAGGAGTGTTGCCACTTGAGGGGAGGGGGTTAGGGGGGGGGAGGGGGAGGGGTGGGATGGGGGGGACGAAAAGGGTGGGAGGGAATTGGGGGGGGTGGGGCAAGGGTGCGGGGTGAGAGGGGGGGAGGGGGGGGGCGATCGAAAAACAAAATTATAATATAATTATGTATGATATACATATACAATCTATATAATATATAGATATATAATAATATAAAGTATATATATATATAATTAACCATAAAAAATATATAGTATATATATATATAGGGGGGGGGGGGGTGATGGGGGGTGGGGGGGTGAGTATATAGTATATAGGGGGGGGGTGTAGGCTGAAGAGATTGTATGAGGTGTTAATATGATACACATATGGCTGACGTTTGTTTATAGTTTGGTTTGGGGTGTATATGACTAATAGTAATAAGATCAGGCGTCTGCCTCGTACTCTGCTTACCCAAAGCCGCCACTGATATATATAGGGTGTGGGGGGGAGGGGAATATATATATATAGGGGGGGGGGTGGGGGTGGGGGGGGATACTACTACCCGACCCTTACCCGTACTCTAGTATCGACCTACCCTATACTATACCGCCCCCTACCCTTGGTTTTGTTCACTGATTATATGATTATCGTAGCTTAGAGCACTAGGTTAAATTGTATAACATAGACAATTTTAAGTACTCTTATATAATAATAAAATAAATAAAAATATGACTTTCTATAGTTATTTGAATCAATAGTCAATACTGCATTTTAAATTCATAGATCAATAAGTAAAGTTCAAGTAGATCATGGTTGGATAGGGGGGATAGGTTGGGTGGTTTGATTTACTGTTTACTTGGCTTTAGGGATGTAAATGAACAATTTAGTAACAAATCAGGACTTGAGAAATAATTTTAGATCGCGATTTAGATTCCTGATCATTAGATCACAATCAAAAGAAGAAGGTGGGGGAGCACGTCTGTGATTTTACTGATTTACCTGTGTGATGTGGGCTTTTAGTCGTCATGCGGCGTATGTAATTAGTGTATTATATGTGAAAATCAAGGACAATTTATTAAGAAATATTCTATTTAATTATAGAATAATAGATCATAGAAGGGGTGGGGAGGGCAGTTTGATTTACGTATTTACTGCTTTAGACGTAGGGAATAATTAAAATAGGTATAAAATTTGTTAAATATATCTATATAAAACATTAAAAAGAAATAAGAAATATTTTATTTTTTTTTCTTTATTTTTTTTATTTCTTCATTTTTTCTTTTTTCCTCTATATATTGATAGGTTCTGATAACCATCATTATTACGAGAAATTACTAACAGACGCACTATGATATATACATATTATTTTTATTTTTTATTTTAAGTATATTTTTAGGATCTCTAACTATTAGTTGTATGATAGTTAATTTATACGAATGGTTGTATTACATCAGCAAAGCTCAGAGACTTACCAGCACGGGGTAGGCACTGAATACGTCGACTCTGTCTGATTCAGAACTTCTTCTCGCGATCTTTATCTCACTTTCTGTACTGACGTATCTCACTAGATCCGACTACCTTTCTCCTTCTCTTTACTTATTTATTTCCATACATTTCTTTGGGGGGACCCCCTCGGAAGGGGGGTGAGGGGTCCTGTAGGAAATATTAAAGACAGGAATATTTGAGATTTTATTTTAGTATAGAGCTTCCAAATACATATATATCATAAATAGATTACCATTGTATATTTCACATAATACAATATTATTACAACTCGTAGTCACGCACTGGAGCTACTAATATACGCTGGTGCAGGCTATGTACGTACGGATCTGAATCCGATAGTAGCGACTCAACTCCGCTGTCGGGTACGAATCTACGCTCTCGCTAAATTTCCAGCCTTCTACGATCAATTATTTAATTTTGGGGGCAACGTATCACCTAACGGGGAGCGCGAGGGGGACGTTAATTGTATAGTTAGAGTTTAATGATATATCTGTCACATCATAATTTCTGAGCCCGGAATACGTTAGATATTAATTATGGTTGTTTTCCAGGATAGAATATGACTAACAAGATCCGCTTCTAGGGCAAAGCACCTCATTTAGGGGTACGCGTACAGGCTCAACCAAAAGTCGGCGGTATAATTAGTTATTATCTTATATTCTAATTATACCAATTATAATACATATTTGGTAGTCACATAATAAATAAGCGATTTCCTTTTCGTTAGCAAAAAAACATCATGCCAAGCGAAATGCAGGTACCCAAGAATTCCATGTAGCGCATCGTCAGAGAGGAAGGACCTAAGGTTAAGCTCTTACAAAAGACGGACGCATTAAAGAAAGGTAGAAGAGACCTCTAAAAGTATGTTGGCCGAGTACGCGTGACTGGCACCAAAAAATTATCTTTACAGACGAAAAACTCTTTATCGTGGAAGAAGTTTTAACACAAAACAATAGGGTGTTAAGTTACGTCAGTTAAGGAACCAGCAGACTCGCACCATGTCTCCGAAAAGATCATCATCTGGCTTATGTGACGGTTTGGTAGGAAGTGAGTCAAGATGGGATTACAGATATCCATTTTCTGTGAAAAAATAATATGAACAAAAGCATGACTATTTAGTAATTTAATAACTTAATTGCAATATAATTACATCCATAATAATATATAAAGAACATTAACTAATTATGATAAATATTAAGTATTCATTCAAGGCAAAAATATTTAAAGCAGCAAAAGTTAATTACGACAATATGAAGTAAATTATATCTATAATCAATAAATTATCTGAGTCATACACGAAGCAGGCAGCGAGTAAATTGTCACTCCAGTTATTAATTTCGAATAAACTAAATCTTAAGTATTTGAGGTACATTATATCAATATACGAACATAATATTAACATATCGTCCCACGTACATCATTGTAATAACTTATTATATTATAATATTACTATCTATAATATTATATATTTTGCTATAATAGCAAAAATATATAAATTCTCAAAATTCTGAGTGTGTGTTTCTCTATTTCAAAACGATAAATATTGTGTTAGTAATACTTGTTATCACCACCAATACGCAAAGAAAAATAAATACTTTTAACTTCAATAAAGCAAATAGTCCACCGACTATATTGACAGTTAAATAAAACAATATAATTATCAACTTATATGCATAGGTATCGGAGCAGCCTGAGGACACACTAAAATTACAAAACAAAAAACTTGACACGAATTAGTTCTGGGCACGGGTTTTTAACAACTGACTGTACAACTAAACTTGAGGCTTAAATAGGTTCAAACTAGAGTACAAATATTTTTTGCTCAAAAGTAAACTTAATTAATACGAGCACGTCAACTGGATAAGAAGTAAGACTCGAAAGGTTAGTAACGAATATATAGATCAAGACAGTAATAGATGTCTCCAAAAAATATATTGGATTTGTGAGTGGCGGTGATTGGTTAAAAAGATATTAATCTACTGTCAGAGACCTTATACTCTTCAGACTGATGAACAAATCCTTGGCCAGGCCCCCGTGACAACTCCAAATCAATTACCAATAACACCTATAGATTCTAAAAACGCCTTAGTCTGTTGTATACAGTTATTCCCAGGGCCTTCTGTTAGTGGAGCTATCGGCTGGTGCAATATTGCAGTGCAACTCAATATTTACAACTCACCAACTTATCCTTTAGAGACCCTTCAAGTGGAACAACGGTTTTACCTTATGTGAAAACCGTTGTCACTAATGGTGAAAAGCGTTACAGTCAAATCTTTTCTTATCAGAGAATGAACCTTTTTTGTGTGATAAATCTTTCAATCACGAAAACCACTTCTTTAAGACTTAAGAATAGCTATTGAATATTGAATAAAAGAAAGTAAAAATACGTTTGGAAATACCTCCAAGAAAACCATCTAGGGGGGAAAAGTCGAATTGTAACGACCATATTTTTAATAAAAAAATAAATAAAACGTACTGTGTCTTATCCAAGAGCCGTTAGATGTTATAAGTCCATGAATCGTGTGATCCGACATGCCGTGGTGATCTTTTCGCATACATTGCTGCAACAATGAGCACAAAATTAGGAATCTTCAGTACTGATACTATCAGTTATATTTATCACTGTATAATAATTGATATATTATATATTAATAATAGTATAACTTACATATATATCCTCCCTAAAAAAATTATCTTGATATACTAGTTATCATATAGAGTTGGAGGTATCTTTAGCTACTCATTACTAGAATTTAATAGCGTTATATGCTATATATATATATAGTTATTATTATACTTTTATGGAACTGAGCACCTTACTGTCAAAACTATCTACAGGTTGAAAATAATTCAAATGTACATTGTATCACGGATAAGTCCGATTAAGGTATAGTCGTTCTACATGCCGCACCGCACAAATATAGAACAAAATATTTAACTATCCAAGTTACAGTATCCGTAAGGTAGTATTACCGTTTATTTGAGGTATATAAATATAAATATATTAATTTAGGTTTATTAGTGCCCCTAGAACATTAAAAATAATATTAATATATATATATTATGAGTGACTATAGTATAGTATATAGTAATATAGTATTTAGAGATAAGTTAACAATATTATGCTCGTAAAAAATATTTGGTTATAGGAATAAATCAAATATCAAACTAAGATGCTTTAACCCTATACTATTTATGAGAATCTTTCGCCATAAGATAGAATAAGTATCATAACCTAACGATCTTATATATATAGACCTCATTAGTCGAATGGCTAAACGATAGATTATTTTAGCAAATAGCGGTGCCAAGCAAAAAAATTAACAAAACATCAGTATAGTATCAGATGATTTGCAAAAAGATATAAATATATTTACATTTGTAAGTTAAATGCTTCTTTAGAAAATTGAACCTAATAAAACCATCGATTTGTCAGTGCTGAACAAATGAATGCAAACCAGCTGATTCAATAGACAAGCTGATTGTCTTAAAAGTCAAAAGAAGTTATGGTCACAACGTAGTAAACTAATACAAAATCTTATTTTCAATAATAAAATGTGACTTTGGCAATTTTTCGTGTAAAAAACAATAAAATTTAGGTTAATACGTTAAACAATTTATTTTGTTAAAACACAAAAGAATCTTTAAAAACGCATATTAAAATAGAATACACTTCAGTGATAAAATAACCCTTTACTGCTAGTGATATAGTATAGCACACCGCAGACCAGTCAAACTGCATTTGCAATTCGCATTCACAGACGATGCTTTTTTTATAACACTCTCACTAATTACAAATAAAAAAAATTATACATTTAAAACAACAGATTAAACACACCATTAACTTTACAGATATAAGACACGATATTTCCACATGACACACATTAAAAACATACTTGACACTAACAAAATAAAAAACATTAACTACGACATATCTAACTGTTACAAAAGAGAGAGAGAGAGAGAGAGAGGCGGCACAACTATACAAGCAGCAATATCCAATGCAGCTATAACAAAGTTAATAAAATCATGAAAATGATCTAGCACAAGGCGACAAGTTGCGCTATACACCTAGACTGTCTCAAAAACACTTTGATTAACAAACAGAATGAACACGCAAAGAAATCCAAATATTCATATTCTTACCTATTTATCAATCTTCGTCGAATCAGTTTAGCGCTTAATACTCCAATCACAATCCTAAAATAGATTTATAAAATGATGTATCCACTTATTAGTTATTTTAGAAAAACAAATGTATAGAAAACATTTAGCAAGACCACCCGAAAAATTGGTAAATTTGATCCTCGAGTATTATCAATTGATACTTCGTTCACTAGAAGAAATACAATCTTTCGTTTCTAATAATCCGAAACATTAAAAGCCGAAACGCATTTATGACATTGTGAGCTTCAACTTATATAAATATCGCTAGAATATATTTGAGGCATAAACATTTCATCTACATAATATACCAAAAACAATTACATAATAAGTAAGATGCCGTAGTATCATGCACATCTTAGTATAACTAGGTTAAAATAAAGAAATAGTATTTTAAACATTTCTTCATACTTTAATAATGGAGTACCTAATTTTAAGAAATTTACACATTATTCATCTTATGAACAAACAGTTTTTGTGAATGACAACGCAACTCAAAACTTAGCTTCTCAAAAGTACAAGTCTCGAAAAACAATTTTTCAATTGGCTGTTATTTACTCATCGAATTACAACTAGATTTACAAATCTTTCGACGAGCCGCTACAATTCATACAACGTATATATAAACAAAATGAAGAGAGTCTTGCACTTGTAACAATATTTTGTTATGATATTTAACTATATTAAACATAATGAGTAGTGATAATTAAACAGTAATTGTACGTGTATAATTGCCATTACATATATATATATATATATCCATATTACCACGATATACTAAAATTATACATTACTTTAATAAATATTAATAAATAATTTAACTCTGTAATTGATTTTTTCTGAAAATATTATTTAACTTCAATTCATATTTTACCTACTTTTTAAAAATATCAATTAGTATATATGTCTATAATATAATATATATATTGTATTATAAATATACTATAAATATATATATAGTTTATAATTATAATTTATATATTAATATGATTATTACATATGTTAGATAGTAATATATATCTGTAGTTAATATATATACAATATAGATAGGTAATTAGTTATTATTTTTTTATATATATAATATTGGTTCTACTTAAATATAAACTATATAATATTTTCGTTCTTATAGTAAGTCTTATATATATATATATATATCTATATAATATTGTATATATATATTATGATAGTATATTTTCTTTTTTTTTTAGTATATATAATTATATTAATATCATGATATATATATATACTTTTCAATATAAGAAATTCTCTTATTAATATATATATATTTATATATACTACAATATATATTATTATTAAGATAAAATAAAAATAATAAACTAAAATATATAGGATATATATATATAATTAATTCTTGTTTATTGTACCGACAAATTCCTTTTACTTTCACAATGTTCGAGGTTGCTTGTGCAATAGCAGGTCTATATTCAGTCTTATTTAATTTTTGATTTGCGACCCTAAGGGTAGTTCACAGGATGTCATCATTCCATACTGTACAAGTGAGACTTACTGCAATCAGGCTCTCTTTCTGTGTCTCGTTCTTCTGCTAACCCAGATCTTCATAAAGAGACAATAATCACACTCGAGCAAAGGCATATGGATTGATGTGAAAAAAAATAGTGGACATCACACTCATGCGTGATAAGAAAATATGCACTCAGATAGAGTAGACTACAACGAATAAGATAGATTATGATTAGGGATGTTGATAGAGGGAGTGAGGGTAATAGAATACAGATAGATAGATAGAGTATACTGTATGAGGTAGGGAGGATAGTATAGATACGAGTAGATAAGATTAGAATTCATTTTATATTACTATGTCGTTTATACCAGGTAACACAACCCTATTAATCAGCTAAATAGGCTAGAGAACTTTTTGTCAAAAGTAAAGCAGGGCAGAATAATCAAAAAAAGAATAAATCAATATATATGGAGATAAATACCCACAATCCAAAGCTAGAAGCATACTCAGATGTGTGACGACAGACAGGGACTAAAAGAAGAGGGAAGATTTCAAGATACAAAAGGAAACACAGATGAGCTACGACTTAGAAGAGTACCTGAACAGAAGAGACAGTGGCTGAAGGACAAGCAGAGACGGGGACAGCGAAAAAAAAAAGAAACAAACCTTGAGGAGTTTCCACAAATATTCACACTAAATTCATGAGAAAGCAGGGCAACCGCTCATATGTGCTTCGGATCAGAGACGCGACCGTAATGTGCAAAAAATGCCAAGAGTTCGACTCCCTCAGAGCGCCTTCCGTGTAGTACCTCAATAATAAAAGATATAACATCAACGTCAAGTTTGAAGAGAATAGCCGGGTCAAGGGATGTTAGTACAAGTAAGAACTGGACTTAATTACTTCAATTCTTCTTAATGCCTTTTAGATTATATGCCCACTTATTCTACAAAATAAATGAGTGCAGAGATCTGGTATCCCACCACCACAAACTCTCCAATATGTGGACACACAATAATTCACATACAAGGGCGAGATATAATGAGCTTAATAAATGAACCGCTAATTATTGAGAATTGAAAAGTAAATTATCCCATAGCAATACTTTAACGAACTCCAGTTTCTTTGGAGGCGACCTTATGCTATCATTGTGGGTAGAGTGGTATGGGTGAAGGGGGGGGAAAAAAAATTTTATAAGTACAGTAAATCAAATTTATTATAATGATCATTAATTCTTATATATATAATGTTTGTGTGTTTGATCTAACCCTAGGTGAAATGCTATGGAGAGGGTGCTCTTTGACTCACAATATATTATGTGATCTAAAAGAAAAGTTCTATGATCCTTTTAATAACAATGATCTACTAACGGTATATAACAATTATAAATATTTTAATATTTTAATATTATATTAATTTATAAAAAATTCAGAGAACCTAATTTACATAAATCATAGTTTATATTTAACGATAAACTTCTCTCATATCCTTCAAAAAAATCTAGGTTAAGGTTAGGTTTGCGGCAACCGTCATCACATATAGGTAGGTTTCGGTTTAGTCCCAAGAAAAATCCAAATATAAGCTCTGAGCAAGAATAGAATCGTGAAAAGCTGAAGTTAGAGAGCAATTAAGAAGCAAATGTGAGGGAGCAGGTTTAAAATGAATGGAAGGATGGAGACTTTGAGTCATCGATATAAGAATGGACAGAGTTAATATGAGCAGTTGGAGAAAATCTTTAATGAAAAGTACAGTAAATAATGGAGATAAAAAACAATATTACTTGCGCAACACCACAGTTAACAGGAAAGGAAGTACAAAAGTTGAATAAAGAGAAGGATGGATAATACCAAAAATGAAGAATCAAAGCTTAGAGAGAGGAGTGACCTCATTGCCACTCATACTATATAGTATTATACGTCTTTAAATATATAGATTCAATTATTTATCTATTACCATTATATATATATAATATTTCAATCTATAGTATATCTACTAATGCCACGATTTATCACCTATATATAAAATATAATATAATATATATATTATATATATACTAATTATATATATTATTATATAAACATAATACCATAATATTATGAAATATAAAATTTAATCTGGCTTTCAGCCCTGAGGTCAATATAAACTTTACGTAAACTGTATTGATCAATTAACGAACTAGAAATATGAAGAGGGCGTACAAATAATGGTATCAAAACAATTATTTGACAATTTTTTTTTACCCGAAATATTAAACTCACAAAAATGAATATTGGTAATAGAAATATGCAAAAAAAAAACGCTAGGAAAGATGTAACCTTCCGGCTTTTTTACGTTCGTTAGTTATGAGGTAATGACGTCCCAAATGGGGGTACAAAGTTTGGTGGGATAGAATATCTTAACACTATTGGTAAATATGACAAGAATTATTATTGTACAATATAACGATTTTAATTTTTAAAAGATGTATAATTGTAGAATGCACATAAAAAACCTAAAACAACAGTTAAAATTAAAATAAAAATAATAATTGGAAAACAATATTTTATACATAATGTAAAATATATAATATATATATATATATATTAGATTATTACTATATATAAAAATATATAATTATATTTATATATATATTTAATTCACCTTATATATCTTTGAATCACTATAAATCTAATAAAACTATCATAGCACTGGGCGCCGTGACATGCGGTGGCAGGGTGCGTGCCATTGGCCCACCCTAGATCTGATCAATTGAGACATCTCATCTTTATTGTGGAAGAGATCTATAACAGCCAAAATATAAATATAGCATATATATATAATATATGTATTATAATATATATATATATATATATTATATATATATATATAATATAATCTATATATATTTATATATATATAGTAATATTATATATAATTATAATATTATATATATCTATTCTATATTTAGTATAGTATATACAAGGAAAAGCCTATTGTATTTAATCTTGAGATACTTTTGTGGCGGAAAATGTAGGGGAGGCCTCCGATAGTGGGCACGATAACGAAGAAATGTTAATACCGCGATAACGCGATAAAATCGAATAACGAAAATCTTATCATACTGATAACGATGTTCGATAACTCGTGATAAAAATATCGCCGTTAAGGCGATAACCGATAAATCGATAAACTCCAAATTTTTAATGTTTTTCGTTTAAATGTGTTAACTAGTTTATATTGCAGTGAGAGAGCTATTTTGGAAAAATGATCTGAAGAAAATGTTAAAAATAATTTATTACACTTCTTTTCACCATATTTGGTGAATTATAGGATATAAAAAGAAATTATCAGTTTTCTTTACCCCCGAGCCATTACATCAGCAAAAAAATTAAAGTGGGAATGTTGCTACCACTTGCTTTAATATAATACTGTAAAATTTTGAATAGTCCTCATTAAATAATTTTTTTTTCCCTTTTGCTTCTCAGTGTTTCGGCTTGTTTATAATAAATTTTATTTTCTCTAATTTATCCTGATGTTATACACCCCGATTCTATATATGTATGTAACACAGAGCCGAAACGATCAAAGAGTAAAGAAGACTTTTCAAATGAAATGTAGAATTAGTTTTTCTAAAAGTTTATTAATACAAAAATTATAAACATAGTGAGGGTTCTGGCCTTCTGCAGCATTTGGATGTTCCTTTCATAAACATGAGCATATTAAAGTTTTCAACTGACTGAGAATTCCCTCTTGGCTTCTGTAGATATGCTTTGCCAGGGAGAACAACTCACTGCACACTCGCAGCGCTAGACGGTATTCGCAGTATTTAACCGTTATATAGAGGATCAATGAGCACCTTTCATTGTTATATAAGCTAGTCCAAATATCTTATGTTAATTTCACCTGCAGCCACTTATTAACAATGAGAGCAGCTTTAACTATTGACTGATTTTTGAAATGATCGTTGAGCCTGATTAGTTCAGTGATAATCATCCAGCATCACAGATGCTTGAGTAGTATATGGGTATCCCGTGCTTTGCTCATGTCACTCTCTCCTCCGAGACTGTTTAACAGGCTGGTACTGCAAGAATGAGCGTTCTCGCACACGAGTTCGGTACGAGGACCGCAGATAACTCTTTCCACCTCTCTTCTCATCAGGGCCGTTGACCTCTGACTTTTTGACCATGTGTTTCTTCAAAAGCCCTCATCCACTACGGCGAAAGCTTGGGGTGGAAAGGTAGTGGCCAGAAGGATACTCCTCATCTCAAAGGTGCTCGGAGAACCTCTTGTCTATGGAGTCAAGGAGGGTATTGACCAGAGGGTCGCAGAACTGGAAATTCGAGCATTGGTCCTTCAAGTACAATGCAGCCCTTTTTGTTTTTTAATTGCCACAATGCAGGGTGGGGATCAGGTCAGGCCAGATATCACTGTTTCTTCTTTCGTCTCCTTGAATTTGATCCAGGATGCAATGCTGCGACTGGTAAGCCCATGCCTATATAAGTATTGAAAAAACTTAGAGGACTACATTCACTACATCTAATATAGTCGTAAAAAAAAAAAAAATCACGCCGATACAACGCTGGAGGACGTATCCTTTATAGAATGCTTGAATTATAAATTGTTTCCTCATTATGACGCCACTCTTGGCCTGGTCAAGGAGTTTCCAGGTGACATCTATTCCAATTTTTATCTTATCAAGTATTATGCTGAATTCGTTGTTGCCTCGCTCAATCAAAATCGTAAGGCGTTTTGAATATATTTTTGAAATTGTATTGTATTGTTTATTTATTAAGCAGAAGCTTCGGCATTAAAGACTTTTGATACCATTAAAATTTACGCCTTTTTTATTTGCTATTGATTCCCAATCCCCGAGGTTTACCTAAAATGGCTTCCCTTCGACGCGTATGAAAAGAGCGGGATGTTTCATCCTGAGAGTTTCCCCTTTTTTCCTATCCACGTAGCACTTTCAGTAAAACACCAAACCAACTGCGCCTAGGTTTTCACTCCGATATAATCCAAAGACATCTTCTTTTTGAAAACGTCATCCGTGGCTTTTAGACATCTAACAACACGCTAAAACTGTTTTATTCCTTTTAATCTTTTGCATCAACTCTCTCAACACAATTTACTGAAACATTCTTAAACATAACTATATAGCACAATCCATCTACATGAACTTTTTTTTGCCTACTGAAACCGCTTCTCATTTGCTTTCAAATTTGTTCAATATTTCAACTTGTTCCATTTCAATGATTTACGCAATGTAAGCCTACTTATTATGTACCCTTATTATCAGGCAGCGCCGGGTAGAGATGCAGCACGAGGATAGAAACTGGGTTGTCCGAGAAGTAGGACGTGAATTACTAGGTAGTCGACGAGTCTCTGTGGTTCGTAGAACTCGGGGCAGCCTTGGGCGAGAGAGGATAATAAAGTTACAACTAGCGTATCCTTTTCCGTTAGTGAGCGGCGGGGGTATGCACTCGCTATGACGACTCCAAGTACCTAAAGGGATGTCGAAGACGAGGTGGAGAATCGACACTATAAGGATGACTCGCTGCGCGAGATAATGGATTGAAACAGGCGATCGTCAGGGGCGACAGAGTAGTACTGGCACGGACATGGATAATTATTCTTCATAAACAACATAATGAATCCGAATAGTCGTATTCCACACTGTAAAGACAGTAAGAAGACTCCCGACTATTTATGACCACACGAGGGCAGGACTCTGATGCACACAAGCTGGAATGCGGAAGATTAAGGCTAAATTTTCTGGCCAAAACCAACTCGAGCGAATGGTCGACCGTAGCGGTTTTTTTCCGACACAAAGTTCTCCAGATCCGCTTTTACCATAATACTTGTGGAATCCGTAGCACATGTATAAATCCGCTTGATATATATATATAATATATTTATATATAAGATTAAATATAACAATATATTATATATACTATATATATATTATATTATAATATATTACTATACATAAATTATATTTACATATATATATTTACTATTATATAAAGGATATAATAGCTGAGATGAAGACGCGACTACTGAAGAGCTCCGACGCCAAGAAAGAGATCTATTTTGGGATACAATGCATATATTTTCCTGAAAAAATTCTGCTTCAGAAAAGATTTTACGCAATCAGAAAAAGTTAAGTTATGGTTAAGTTTTAAGAGAAAATTATTTAGGGCTAAGCTTTGGCTAATTTCCAGCAGCTGGCCTAAAGAATGTTCTGTTTAAAAAAAACTGTTTACTGATACTTAGCTTTTCTGAATCTTACTGAATTTTTTTGAACAAATCTTTCAGAAAATTTTTTTTTTCAGAAAATCTACGATTTCTAAGTATAAGATATTGTACATATATATTATAATATAAATTATATAATATGATAGATAAATATAATATATATATATATATATATTGGACACGTCGCAGATGTTAGCACACACTATGGAAGATATCACATATCTCTAGCTAGTCGCGGAGAGTCATCTCATTATGTTACGTCGAGAGTAGGCGCTCGCGAGAGACTAGATACTGCACACTTTCACAGTAATATATATATATATATATAATATATAAATATCTATATAATAATATATATAAATATATATTATATATATTTATATATATATAATATATATATATATATTTTATTACCTAATATATAATATTATTATATATATATATTATATATATGGGCGAGAGAATGAGGCTTCTTTAAAATATCCCCCCCGCCGCTACTCTTCTCAAGTTCAACAAATTTAACTGCAAATTACGTAAATAAGAATAGAATTTCAAAGTGTGTCAAAAATCAATACTTG
>JABUQX010110827.1:0-15000 GCA_015478945.1 Trachelipus rathkii
AAGAGATATTTACAAGGTGTACATTACCTGAGGCTCTCACTCCAATCCCTTGGAAACTATATCCTCCATAAACGCTATTATTACACAACTTCCAAATCAATCATCACCATCTCGCCCGCTCTTATCATTTCACCAGTAATTTCATCTATACCTGCAGATTTACCATCCTTCAACCAGATTTCACTCTAACAATTAACCTCCTTCTTTACCAATAACCTCATCCCCCAAACTACCTATTCCTTTCTTGTACCATCAAACCTATCAGCACCATTCACGAAAAGCTATCCAGTACTGTTAATTTGTGCCAGAATTTTTCGAAGTGTTTCTTTCCACACTCTCCTCCATCCATATTTCATCAGTTTACAAAAGCACCACCCCTATTCATTATTCTAAGCCGATTCCCCTATCTCCATCTAACCTTTTCGGCTTACTTCCTAGAAAGAGCTTCCTATCTCCTTGTATGTCCCTCTTCATCCTCCCCATACTGTTTATTTACCTCTTTGTTTTCTCCTGCGTATGCAACTATTTTTGAGTTATGTCTTTTTTTCTCCTTATATTACATTCCAAGCATCGTTTCTTTGATAATCACTTCAATTCATTTTGCTTCTAGTACATGTCACCACCTCTTTTTTACTCATTTAGATCCGCTTTCATCACCTCTTTCATTTACAAAACCACTCATTGTTAACATCTTACTTCCTACTTAGCACATCACCACCTCTCCTTTGCAATACCTAACAATCTGGCTTCTTCGTTTGCCCCACGATTTGTCAGGTATAAACTTGTTTCACATTGTCAAGCAACCCGATTTACTGAGCAAGCGTCTTTACGATACTCATCCTTATTTGTCTTCGCTCACTTAACTTTCTCATCTTAATTTACTACTTCTTCCTTTCCGTGACGAAACCCTCCATCTCGCATCCAAGCCCCACTAACATTAATTTACATAGGAAAACTATCATCTATCGAATAAGTGTCATTCCTAAAAACCCTCACCTGAATTTACATCAACACATTACTTCCGGACATCCTTCCCTCTGTCACTCAACACAAAATCAATCATAATTTTCATCTGGATACCATCCCAACCCTACACCGAACCTAGTGTAATACCCTTATGGATACTCTGTGTTTAAAGAAAGTATTACTCAAACACACATACCTCTCTCTCACAGAATCAATCACCTTCCTGACCATCTCATTTCTCCCCGCCGACGCGTCCAAACCATGTTATACTGTTTTGTGTTTGTTTGTCTTTGTTGTGGCGAGTTCTAGTTTTCCGATCATCCGGTGATATTATCTTGATTCACTGAGTCCTAGTCCTCCAACGCATCTCAGTCCCCTCAATCACCTACAATCTGAAGCTCCCCCAACCCATCCGCCAGAACATCAGTCCAGATCTATCCAAAAGAATGTACTCTCTTCAACGTTTCCCTCAGATGGCCATACGTCACAACAACCCTACATACCTTGACCTTTTCAAACTCTCAAATTTAACCATTCAGAATTCCAGGACTCAACTACACATACCAAAGTCTACCATATGGCTTTGCTACAAGGTCACTCATACAATAGAATTGTGTCAAACTCAGTTCTCTCCCGCTTCTCATCGTTCACCCTAGCGCATCGCACGACAATTTCACACAACACCACTACTCAATCTCACGCTTTTCCTTTCATCCTTGGTTTCAGTCACCAGCGAGTCATAATCAAATTTGCCCCTTTCTAAAATACATCCATCAACCTTTCTCCTTCCTTCGCTCCTCAACATTTTATGTCCTCTGACATTCCCTGTACCCAGACGATTCATACATTTCGCCGAAATAGAAGCTGTTTACGGCGATCAACGCACCACTCCGAGGCAGTGCATTCAGCATCTCTGCAATGAGAGTAGGTGTAGTGGCAAGCCAAACCCAACTACCACCCGCCCCTTAGTCTACTTCTATGACATGCAGGACATTCGGTGTGGAAATTCTCTCCCCCGCACACAGGGATATGAAGTAGCTAGGGATGTCTGGTAAGGTGTTATGCTAGTAATTGGGGTGGTGTACTTTGAATCATGTTATTATGATATGGTGGATAAGCTTAGTGGTTAGGTAAGCTTGCCTGGAGGATGAGTTAGTGTGAAGAATATGAACGCAAAAGAAGAAGGTGAACATAGAATTAAAATTATATAGTATTATTATAGTTATTATATATCATATAATATTATATATATATATATAATATTATATTATATATATTATGATATATATATATATATATATATATATATATCTCACTTACCTTCTCTCCACAAGACTGGAGGTAAGGGTGTGACATCACTTATGCAACTGGAAATCATAATAAGTGTAGAAGAACTAGCAGCAAGTCGAAAAGAATATCCCAGCCTTAACCGACCCTTATTACATTTTAGTGAGGTGACTCGGCGAAGTCTTCAGAAAAATCCACTGCGAGCTTCCACGGGACCCTGCGACGAACCCATCACGATGGCATCGTCATTCATGTGGGGTTTCATACCGCATCGGCGCCAGGTGGGCAAAATCATACCCCCTCAAACCGCGACATTCACTCCTATTTAGCTATTATGCACTTTTCAGTCTCGGCCTCTGCAACACTTACATTTCTTCTCCCAGAGCATTACAGCCTTGTACTAACATAACTCGCACTTGTTTTTTTTTGTCCGTGCCCCCACGTTGGTGCGATCTATCCAAGACGCACTTCACCACTATTACAATATCCGCTTAACCAAAGCCGACCCATCCAGCCATTTCCACAGTGACGCAAACCACTCAACGTCATCCGTTGTCATTTATGTCTGTTCAGGTTGTGATGCTTCTTCGCCTTTTGTAACTTTGGTCTTTCTATCACGGCACTGTTAGTGAGTGTGGTTTTGCGTAAGGTTGCGTTCTAGATTGATTTCGTTTTTCATGTTTGTTTGTACTTCAGTATTTTAAATCAATGGTCTTCTCATCACCCTAGTACGCCTCTAATTACCATCCTGAAACACATTGTGTATCTTTTAGATCTATATCTTTATTCCAGACCATAGTCCGCTCACTAGCTATTACATTAACATAGGTAACTATCATACCCTCATGGAGAACCCTTGCGAAGTCAAGACTTAGGTCCTTTACATTCACAACGATTTAATTGTTCAAACCATTCACAACTTTCCTTACTACAGCTTCTGTGCATACATCGTTCCCTTCTCTTCTCAACCTTTAGCCCTAATATTTAAGCTCACGTCAACTTCTTGTTCAACGATCCCATCTACAGTACGTTCAACAACTGTAGGGCTATCCTCACTCGACAACCTGTCACCTTTACCTTATCTACGTTACTTTCAAACGCCTCCCTTTACACACCCTACCAATCTCTTCCTACCAAACCTCTCAAACTCGTCTTCAGATTCTTGCCACAAAGAAACCAAATCACTGCATTAATAATAGGTAGGTACCGCTCGCACTCATCTCATTCTCCATCATATATACTGAATATGACTATATTATATAACTATATTATATATAATATATAATATAATATATATATTATAAAGGGAGATATTTGATCGTGCATCCAATGATGTGCAGATTGGCAGTTCGCTTATCATTTTTTCTGGGTTTTGTTATTCTCGAAAAATGTTTTTATAATACAGTCTAGACGTTTGTAACCATTTTTGATCCAGCCTGTGATAATAAGCAATCTTATTCATACTTATCAATCTCAACTTATTGAAAAACCCTTATAACATGTATAGATACTATATCAGTTTTTCTTCTTTTTAGTTACTCCAGTTATTATATATTAGAAAATAATGAATATATATTAACTTAATGAACATTAGCACCCAGGTAGTGCACAGATTGTAGTAAAGAGATATAATTGGTGCTTGAAATTTATATCACCAGAAAATTGATTAAGCCTTTCTAAGCGTCGTCAGAGGTCAGTGCTGCAACATTTTTAATTTGATTTTTATTAATTAATTAACTGTAGATTGTAGTAATGTACAGAAGTAACTTTGACTCATTACAGTTTCATATCTTGTTGCCGTTGCTGGAAGGCCGTGACCGATCACTTAGTCCCCATTTAAGAAAACCCCTCTTTGGATATATCAGGGTATGTCTAGTAGAATAATCAATATGTGCACATTCTTTGATACTGTCAAACATGCAAATAATAAATTATTTAAAATGCCAAATATTGTTTATATTTGACAGGGGTTCATAGTATGGATTCACTGTGAATCCCTTTCTTCCTCGTAATCTGGGATTTCCATCTTTTTTGCTTTTTCGTGCTGAATAATCTTAGTCGGATTCTTAGTGATCTTTTCCCTCGTGTCTGATTTTAGTAAGTTGGAATTCCATCCCTGGAATCTTTCTTCTTGAGGTTGTTCGGAGTTGTGGTTATGTCTGGATCGCCCTCTTACCTGCCCAAAGTTCTAAAACGTTGGGATTGGGCCTGTATTTTCCCTTCCTGCTTTGAAATAGGTTACTGGTCAGCATAGTTGTATTCTCTCTGCAATCAGTACTTCACCATGGAAAACCCATTCCCCCCAGGTCCCAATTCAGTAAGTCATCATTACATTACGCAATTGTTGAGCGTCTGGATTTCTGGATTCCCCTGATTTTTTATGCAGTGAGCGAATTATTTGGAAGCTGTTCGGTTTCCAGCTCTCTGAATTCTGAACCTAGACTGTCTGTGCCGGTGTACATATTTTTACACCTGGAACTACGCTCTCCAAGGTTGTATTAATAACTAATTTCTATTAATCATAATCTTTTATTTATTTTGTTTGGGTGGGGTAGACTGTGGTAAACATTAACTCTGTTGTCAGACCGTACCCACCATATATCGCGTTTTGTAAAGACTAACACTTATTTATGGAGGCTCACATCGCTTCAATATGAGTTATGTTTGGTATTGTACTCCTAACTCTTTCGAGGACCTCTCATCCGGTTAACTTCGAGACCTCTATCGCGGTTAAATCTTCGAGACCCTCTATCGCGTTAACCATTCTTCAGATGAAGCTCCGGGGAAACGAGCTAATGATTCTACATCTTTCGCTTTCAGGGTAAATAACCTTAGATTGATCAACATTTTTATATCAAAAGTTCACACCTCCTCCTCGAAAGTCATTCAAGTCAGCCAGCAGGCCAACGGAGTCCTGAAGACTAACTTCCTCCGTTACGGCGCAAATCTAACGCCTGTCCGTATACTCCTGGTTCCACCCTCGTTCAGTTTCCCGGCATGGTTGTCAGGGTGGTTGCTGTGCCTGACTAGACTTCAAAAACCACTATCTGGAACAGGTCACAACCTAACTTGCGTAAATCTCCTTACTTTGACTTTCCGATCCAGAAATTTCTTCGAACTTTTCAATACTCCTATAAGAGCGGACGAGAGTAACTTCACCGTCGGGCACACTGTTGATCTCCAGCGTCTCCTCGTCCGACCAATCATAAATAATTAAGTCGCCCGAACAGGCACTTCCCTGCTTTGAGCTTCTGTCGCCCCTCGGCGTGCACTTAGATTGTGACGTCTGCGGGCACATACGTCCATGCATTTTATTTTTTGAAAATCATCGACTTCTCTCATTCTTTTCAAGTAAATCTGTCTCCCTTTTTGTAATTTACAATTGGAGATCGAGAGTTAGTTAGTAATGACCCTCCAATACAATTTCTTCTCTTTTGAAACTTACAAAAAAGAATGTCAGAAACCTCCAACCAAAGACGTAGTGACTACGAGTATGCGGAATCAGCTCAAGAACTGTGGACTTCGAAGTCCCTCCTTGCAGCTGTCGCATTAAATGATGCCACGTGTACGACACGTTCTCCGTCGAATGAATCTGTAATAAAAATAAGTGTAGAATGATGTAGGGAATATGTGGAATAGAGACAGGGTGAGAGGAATTGTCAACTACACTCGGACAGTACCCATCTTGACTTGTCTTTGGGCTCCAACCTTCTGACAAACCTTTCAACTGAGACGCAAATGAAGTACTTAGTTGACTAAAAACCAATATAGTCAGGTATAAGTGGCAAAGGAATTGGCTCATATAAGTCGATACAGTCGGTATGAGGTTGAACAGCTAGAACAGAATCCAGACAAGGTTCAAGGTAATCACAGCCTAATTGTACGCACTTCGCCATTAATGTGCATATCCATAATGAATATCCACTTTCTTTTAATCGAATCGTAGTATAGAACCTTTCCTGTGATAGTCTTCCCAATCTCGAATCATGATTCAGACAGCCTTTTTCTGCGGCATATCCCCCAGTTACATGTAGGAATCCTGAGAATTCAATTCTCTAATCCCAACTTCGAAGAGTTATCATAATCTAAATCTTATTCCTTGAATCCCAATCTTATTCCTAATTCCTAATGCTTTGCAGCCTCATAAATTTCTTCTTTCCAACCTCAACTTCGATTCTCTAATCCGCATCTTACCCATTTTTTTTTTCTTGTTTTCATGAGTTTTTATACCCCCAGATAAATCACTTCACCCAACCTAATTCTCTCTTTAGAACTTCCGATATGGGCAGAGACAATACGCAGAATGCCTCTATCCCCTATTCATGAGAGGAGAGGCCTGCTTTTTTCTGGGAAGTGATCAATATAAATTCACTGAAGCCTCAATCGCAGAACAATAATTCATTTATAATCATATTCCGGAAGGCACCAGTGTTTTTCGATCTGATGTCTCAGTCGCACGATTCTGGTTATATTCCAAAAGGATATCTCTTCACGAACATGCCTCTGCGGTCGTCGATTCCTGAACAGAACAACTTGAACCTTCAATTGTATTTCAGGAAGCCACACATGCAAAGAGCACTTGACATGCTGTGAGTGAAGCCATTGTGCTTCTTACTGTCAGTTACTACACTTCCAGAACTTACATTCAAGAAACTTAAGGGTTGTGGAATCCTCGGAAAGTTAAATTACGAATCGGAACAAGGATCTCTTAGTCTAATCCTGGCTTGAAAAATTTGAGGCTTATTGTAGGCTTACTACTACCCTAATGCCCATCACCAATGGTTACGACTGGCTTGGCCGCATGGCTAGAAGGCCAAATTCCCTTGAACAATATCCCATGAGGGAAGTTCATCAAAAAGACAACCAGTTGAAATACTTCTCTGTCACGGGATAATCTTGTGTGGTATTGGTATCGTGATGAGGACAAAGAAAAAGATAAGAATTACGAGTATCATGGGCCGCTTCACCGATATCTTAACGCAGAGCATCAAAATGTTCGCTCTTCGGTTAGATCGCCTAGCTAGTCAAAGCATATCCGGGTTATGAATATGAGAAGATCATGATTCACTTAGAATAGCTTTTCTAACTGTAGTTTTTGCCTCCTTAGTGTTGAGATATTCGTCAAGTCAGTATATAAAATTGATGGAAGCTGGACGCTTATAAGTAGAGCTCCATGGAAATGCATATAGTGGAATTTTGCCGGACTCTTTAGACAGCAAAATAACACTGTGGCGTTTCCACCAAATTTCATGTTCTCCAGCACAAATCAACTTGAGGTTGGCCCCATCAACTTATTTCCGAACTGGACCAGGAAGTGGACTTAAACGAATCTTGTTGAATCAGTAATTCAATAGCTAAATGCTGCTACTCCCTGGATGGACTGATGTGTTGCGTAAGAAGGTTGAACAGGGCGCGCAAACCCTAGTCTTTCATTATCCTTAAACGTATCCTAACTTGGCGAACCGTAGTCGCTCCGAAAGAAAATAATAGCAGATCGTGATTGTCTGTGAGGCAAGCACTGTTCGAAATCACCCCCAAGTAATGACGTTCCATGACTTCAAATGATCGTAATGGCAAATCGAAAGGGTCTCAGTGACTCGGAGAATCGGGATGAATATCTTGTGTGACTACTCTGCGAGACAGCGAGGAACACGAATGCAGGAATGCTGATAAGTACTTGGGAGGTCTGTAGCTACTGGCAGAAGAAACCGGACCATTCAAATACCAGAGTGCCGGTGCTAGGAAACTCCCTCCCCTCCAATCATTTCTTACTCCGGTCAAATAACCACACGGAAAGTGTTATTTCCGCATTATTCGTAGAGGTCCCACGCGTCGAATGAGGGCCTCCATCCACGCGCCCTCACGATCTAAGTATCACGAACTGAACCTCCTCTAGAGAATACTTCAAGGTGCGGTAAGAAAGTCTATTCGCGAATCAACAGTTCCCGCCATCTGAAGTCCCAATGAAAAATCCGCGCTAAACCTAACTGCAGAGCACGACTGTGCCCCCGAACGCCTATTCTGGAACCCGTGTGAGAGAGAGCGCTGTATAACGTGTCTCACTATGGACAAGGTCGTCTGAAAAGGGGCGCCGTTTGCGAACCTGCCGCCTAGACCACAGCAAATGCCAGTTTAAACGACTAGTTCCCACTCAGAGAAATGAGGTCAAGTCTGTGGAAAAGGATTTGGGATATGACGTGTCTGTAAAGAAACTGGATACTCCTCACTATGGTCAACACACTTTCTTTACTGTTAGGAGAGTATACCTTACACAGTGAGTATAATTCTCGATCCGAGCAATAAAACCTTATTCGCCATGTGCTAGTGAGACCTGTATCGTTGCTATATAACTTGGTGCCAAGGCACCGATAATAACGACCTTGTGATTGTCTGGATCGCTCAAGTTGTGTGATCCGGAGATGCTCCCATTTTCAGATTGCCCACCCATTGTAATGAGCATAAGGTTCACGGGCGCTGCGAACGTAAACCCCTGAATAGTGCCATCAGAACAGTCAACTCTGAGCAGTTGAGTGCGACGATCTGCAGACGAGATCGACACAGAACGTAGTATACAGTCGCTGCCATCTGTATCAGCGTCTCTAGAGGACGTCGTCTTCGTCTCAGTAGGCGAGAAAGTATTCCTTAGATAGAGGGCTCATTTTTGCGCGCCGTTCCGTCGACGAAGACAAGTGAGGCAGAGGTAGGACAAAGGGCTCAGTGGTTTTGAAAGGTTGAGAGAACGGAACTTCCTACTTGTTTACGATTTATGTAAATTATATAAGTGCTCTGAACGGGCTTATACATAAATTGGGGCTTTTGTAACCGCATCCTTCGCGACAGTGTAGATTTGCCATCGAGCGCCCTCCTCAGAATCATGGTGAGTACACTCTCTCATTAGGATACGTTTGGTAGGACTGTTGTGACGCACTGCCGTTAGGAAAGTAAGGCCAGAGCCTCACCTATCTAGCAATTATTGAAACAGTAGCCCAGACCGGAGCGCAGCTGTTGGGCCGGTGACGTACAGTCGAGAAGGTTACTGACTGCGCCGAAAAAGCACGCGCACGACTCGAACCTTCACTTCGACCAGATCCAAGGGATATAAATTGTGAGATACGTGCAGGATGCTGGTGCGACGCCGATACGATGAGCCATATCTAACTCTGTAGTAACCCGCAACCGTCCAGAAGATTTAAAGGTCCTCAGCTAGTAACAGGTGGAAAAACGGTGTCATTAGTCAATACTAACCAAATATAACAAGTGAATACATGATGATCGCCGAGTGAGAGTGTAGTGGGATCTACCTGACGATCAGATAGCGAAATATTAGAGTCGTAAAGCAGGTAAGCGTTCGTATATGGTATTGAAGGGCAGTGGTAAGATCGTGAAATAATATGAGCGATAACGAAATCCAAATTAGAAATGTGGAAACGAAGTGAGGATCGCAACAACAGCGCATGACCGAAATAAGAAAAGAAGGTTCATGACTACACCCTGCTAAAAGACAAAGATGGTGTTTGGGGAAATGATCATCGATTGATAGGACATGAGACGGCGCTGGATAATCATCCCTTCAGACACTTACCCGTCCGGGATCTACTGATGGTTGCTAGTTCAATTTCTGGTATTCTTTCGGACTTTAAACACTAGAATGCGTCACCGACAAGGTAATCCGCTGCGGGACTACATCCAGATTAAGTATTGTCAGCCTGGTGCCCATCAAGAGGTATCGGAACGAAGCTGCTGCAGTATTGGGTATACTATAAGCAAAGGCTGAAGCATAGGTCTGTTCGTGGCTAATCACATATCATGACGGTCATACGGTCTGAGATGGCTTAACACTGTTCCGGAGAAGTGATCAGTCGCCCGTACAGTGCCGCCTGTTGCCAGAATGTGCATGAACTGCTAAACCTATTTTCCTTTCCCAATCGGTAGCTCACAGCTGCCGGATGCTCACAGTGCACCGAGCTTGTTGACAAAGAATCATGGCCAAACTATGACCTTGCGCGGATTCGATTTGTGGCTGGCCAAATGGATCTGCAGTCACTGATTCCAACGGTTCCATCATAAAAGATCTTTTAAGGGAATAGACACTAACATGGCAAGGGCCTATTCCGTGATATTATTCTAGATAATGGGTGTCTGTAGTTCCCATTGCCCTATTAGTCTCGGACAAGTCCATGCTGTGACCGTAATATGGGAAACTGGAGGCCCAAGTTTCCTACTAGAGGTGCTGCGGCGCAGAGCAACTCCTCCAGCGCGGATATTGTCGTCTCATCTCAGGCTCGTAAGAGGCACTCGAAATACCGGCGTGTATTAAGCCAGGCGGATGCACTTGAGATCTTGCGGAAGGACGATATATGTATGTGACTGTGTCCCCCAAGATAGTTATCCTCAACAGAGTGTTAACACAAACCACAACACTTAACATGGTGAGAATATCTCACTTCAGGAGTCATTCCCATCGAAGTAACGGTGTACTCGTGCGCGGCACGAATTTTAAATCTGTAAGTCTTCAATTCAACTACTGAAAATGGTTTTAGTGATCTGGGGAGGGACAGACCCGCAGCTACGTCGTATAGGAATGGAAGATGTGTAGCCGCTGAATCCTTCTATTTCATTATTCTAAATAGTACTTCGCACGCCATCTATAGACTTGGCAGTAGTTGGTACGAATGAAGTCGGAACAGTCATAAGCAATTAGTCTTGATGTAGATGTACTAAGACAACATAGGCGGGAAGAGACATTTTTTAGACGCTTGTTGCTCGTAGACAGGAACCCCAAAGGGTTGCCATGATGTCATACATGAGAAATACTAAATGCCCTGCCCGCCCCACGTAGAGACTACTCAAAAAGTCCATTTCTCTCTCCCATTTAAGAGAATCGCGATTGAGAAATCCTGGGTATTTTACGAAAACTAACCATGCCTGCAGAAATAAGGAAGTAGTGATGCACTTTCTTTGTCTCTCGGACGAGGAAAGTTGTTTGCGGTAGGGGAGGATGAAACTTCTCGACGACACTGAATCCAGTCATCCATGAATATGAGACTTGATTTCAGCTAATTCTTATGAGTTCAGAAAGTCCATCGCTGATACCTATTGTTCAGCTAAGACGATATTCCCTGGAGGAGGGAAGCTGAGTTTGAGGCTAGGACTTCATTAACTTTAATCCCTATCTCTGTGAATGTGAGTATTTCAATTTGCCGCCAGGATTTAACTCCGGTAATCAGAAGCCAACTGCTCTTGGGATCCGGGAGAAAACCTCAAAATGAGTATGGAGGAGAGTTTATTCCTCAGTTATCTTCCGAATTCTTACGAATGCCCGGTCACACAAAGAGGTTAAATTTTTGCTCCCTCCTTCTGCGCAATTTTCCTATTCCCTATTCCATTTCTCGCGACACGAATCAAATTTATTCTTCTATGTTTACCGTGAGTACGGATTCCATTCCTAAGTTTATTTATTTCCGAGATAGTTAATAACTTCCTATCTAGTCTCCTATGAAATCATGGTAGTCAGCCTGCGGGGTCAGACCAGCTGCTGATAAGTAACTTACCTAACCCCCCTGTTTTAATTTTCATGATATGTAGTACTTCCACATGAAGGTCACCCTCTATTGAGTTGTTAAATACCGCCTCCCCTCCTTCCTCTCTCTGCATGGTAACTGTAATGACTTAAATGACAGACCTTATAGTTTCCCAAGCATCACAGTTGGGAAGTCCTAATCTGGAAGCATCTTGGTGTTGAGTCCTAAACAGGATCCCAACACCGTCCTTTTTTATGAGAAAGACTAAACTATCTCCACTCACGTCCTCTGTCTGATGGATCCTATGAGCTCTGCTCGGACGGAGTTGTTGTTGGGTGATTTGCCGGACCCGATTCTGGTTAACACATTGTTTGACTCAGATAGTTCTCCAGTGGTTCCTAAAGGGACTGAAATTTCTGTATGGTTTCAGAGCCCGCCAATAGTATTCTTTCAATATATCCCCGTCGGCTGAATCGTGTTCTTCACCTGTCCCCGGAAACTTATAGAATTCCACTTTTCAATAGTGGGTGACGGTGTGTTGGTGATACCCAGCCACGTCCATCTGATAATAGTATTTGACTGTTGGTCACAATTGATGAGGTAAATTTGGAGGAGAAGCAAATTGGATGATTCTCCTCTCGCATCTAGCGATAGTAGAGGCGATCAGTTCCAGATGTTCCCCAATTTATTCGACATCCAGTCGGCAGTATGTACCGTCATGAAGAAGGACCATTATATTATATAAGCTTGTCCTCGGGGTTATTAAAATGACATAGACTCTGTCCAACACGGAGTTCATTAGGGTGGGCAATAAACAATATCCACATGAAATATTTTTGCTTCTTTGTTCCTCTCTTAGTTGGTGCCAATACTGACTGTAACGGCAGGATATGATCCATAGCAAAAAAAAGGTATCGTATTCCTGATAAATTATCTGAAAAAAATCTATCCTATCTTTCTTAATCTCTTAAGTATACTTCCTTGCTGACTATCTGTTCTATTAATGTCATGCGAAGCGAGATTTGTTTTTGAATTAAATGCTTTCTTAAGTGTGTCCTGAATCGCAGACACTTTTAAACTAAAGGGTGTGACGAAAAAACCTCCTCACTGGTGTACTTGTTCTTTGTAAATGTGACATGTTTAGTGTGCTGCCGAACAACCTCGTGTCCACTGGATTTGAGCTCTCTGCTTACAACTTACCCTCAATAACTTAAAAACAAATAGTCCTTGTGTATAGAATTTCTCCAAGTTAAGTTTAACCCACGAATGGTTTAAATACGTAATATAGGTATAAATATAATACTTGTGCTAGTATATATTTATCAGATATAAATATCGCTATACTGTAATATGTATATGAGGTTCATCGGAAAAACCGCCCCTCGAGCAAACATAGTATATATTATATATTATATATATATAGTATAAATATAATATATATATAAGTATAATTATATATATATATATAATTATATGATATATATATCCTATATATAATTGAGCTGTTATATATATATATGTACCTTTGTATCATATATATATACCTAGTTTCCTCCGTTTTCTATCTCTTGTTTGCGTTTCCATTTGTCCCAACGAACCTGTCATGTTTCATGACAGGTTGTGGGCCGGAGGAGCTTAAACTTTTTACAGAGATTTTGTTCTCCGGCTCTCCTGGAAGTGAGATAATCCGATGGTTCTTCTCTGATCATGTATCTATAACTTGGCTGAGTTGGATTCTCTCTTCTTCAAATTAAATGGACCGGTATGGGTGATTTATGGAGTTATCGAAAATAGAAAGATCAAGGTCAAAAGACTTCTAATTGTTCCTATTCGAAATAGAAGAATATCTAATAGAAGATAAATACTCTTCTTAATTTTGAAAGGTGGTGTGACCTCTTGAAACACTATGACTTTTCCAATTGGTTTTCTCATTGCATTTACCTTATATTCAAGATGGCCAAATTCTTAATTTTATATAATTAAAATTTGTTTTTTTCTTTCATTGATAACTTAGATTCTTTCGACTTACGGTTGTACTTCTCTGATTTCCCCAATTAATTTGAAAGGATTGGAGAATGTGAAAGGTAGAAGAACATGACCTTAGTTGTAAAAGCTACGTCAATTTTTCGCTTCCAGACAGTTATCATATGACTGAAAATAATCAGATGCGAATACGGAGCCTGCTTCGAAGACTAGAAATAATACTCATGGCCTAGCGCCAGATTTTTTTTTTTTGTAATTGGAAATCCTCGCATGACCAATAACTGCCACACGGGATATTTTTCGAATGTTTTTCAATGGAATTGGAAGCTCTATCATGAGTAAACATCGGAGACAATCTCTGTCGTATGGCCGATAAATCAGGACAGTACCGATCATGAGTATTCCTGCAGTGCCATTTAATGGTGCGAGAGATCTTCGGAGAAATATACATATGAAAGCTGTGTGGCAGCCGCCACTAACGACTGAATTATCTTTGCGTACTCTGTGTTCAAATCTTTAACTCGATCCTTTTGGAAAAAGAGTAGAAAGTCATTCCATCCTACGAGGGAGCTGAATGAGTCACTACTGAAGGTGATGCCAATCCCCATTAAACTATGCACGTCCCCCTTGGCAAGAATATGATGTGTCCAACAAAATAGGATACACTAGTTTGAGGTTGTACACGGTGGCATCGATTGGGACACCCATAGGGCGCACAACAGGTTATTGAGATCCGTGTTATCGAGGCGAATGATGAGGAAAACTGTCCACTACAGTTGACATTGTCTACAAATGCAAAGGATCCTCTTATAGAGAGGAAATACTAGAGGATCAGATAATAATAAAGATGATATCCCGCTCAGAGAGCCGACAGTATACTCGAGCTTGTTTAAAAAAAACAGCATTGTTACAGGGGAAAGTACCTCGGGTGTGTGAGTGCGACGCGTGCGCGTCGCGAGAGGCCCACCATGCGTCCAGTATCAAACCAGAAACCTTTTAACTTGATTCTTCTTGCGTTGTTGGATTATATGCAATCAAGGAACCCTTGTAAGCTGATTTTTTTTCTTGGTGTAAACCGTTTATTCCTATTAGAACTCCAAAGAATAAAAGTGAAAATTTATTCTAAAAATTAACTCTAAATGTATATATATGAAAAAAATATATAGTTTTGAACAAAATTATATTATAGCTTAGTCAGAGTCCTGAGTATCCTTCCTGCGCGGCTGTTTATGCTCTTTGGCTC
>JABUQX010110827.1:22500-30093 GCA_015478945.1 Trachelipus rathkii
CAGAAAGACTTCCTCTTCCCTTGTAAATCCCCATTCATCCTCCTTCCAAACTATTGATTTTCCTGTTTTTCTCCTTATATATATGGAACTTTTAGTCTTCCATTTCTCCCCCTTACATATTTCCATTAATCTCTCATTCGAGACCTAATCATTGGCTTTTAGCATATTCAACCACTAATTTTTTCTACTTTTAAATGCTTGCATCAACTATTCATTCCACCACTCAATATTGACATTCTCACTTCCTACTTTAGCCCATCCACATATTTTTCTTGCACTAATAATAAAGGTTTCCTTCAATTGCGTCCAGCTTTGTTCAGTTTCACCTTCTTCACATTCAACTGATTTATTTTCAAGCTCACTCGCATGCTTTTTCTATTACCTTCTTCACTTAACTTCTTACTCTTAATCCTCCCCACTTCCATCCTTAAAACTTTCCTCTCCATCCAATCCCCCAAAAGCTTAATCTTGGATAGAATAAAATGATGATCTGAAATTCCCATCCCCAATCCCCTCACTGATTCAATGTCTATCGCATATTTCATCATCTCTTTATTCACCAATACTAAATTAATCCTACTTTTCACTTCGATACCATCTCTACCTACCCAAAGTTTTTTTTTTTTTTTCCTCTCTTCTGCTATATGACCATTCTCTTATGTATAAGCATGTCACCTTTGAACAAGGTCAAACCATGCTGAAACTTAACTATATGAAGGTATATAGTATAAACTAAGCATAATATCATTTGTATGTATAGAAAGGTACATACGGAAACATTCTTATATCATTCATAAACATACAGAAAAGTATATTAACTTGTACTACTATTTTACTATTTCACCAAAAAAATGCATGAAAATATAACCAAATATGTAACATTTGTGATATTTATTGAAATACATTTATATCATTTAGCCTATATTTTTACAATGCAATCATTTGAATATTTTATATAGATTGAATAGGTTAAAGAATTACTTAATTCATTAATTACAGGGATAAAACTAAATCGTAAAAAAATTTCACATTTTATTTTGGCAAAAATATTTCGTTAAAGAATTTGATTTTCTGTAAAAACTCCTTTGAATTGATCATCGGGTGATGCAGTCTTCCCATATATTCCCCATTCTTCCGAATAATATTTTAGAATTTTCTGTAGGTAAATAATAAAAACTTGAAGAATCTTGTCAATGATTCAGCCTAAAAAAATCTATTCATTTGTTTTTTAAAATTTTCAGACCTATGGTCACTTAAATAATTCAAATTTTAATACATTTTAATTTAAAATTAGTAATAAAGTAAATATTAATAAAATACTATAATAGTTTACTTTACATTTTTTTTCAAATATATATTAAAAATGGATCGATCAGAATGCTGTACATAGAAATATTATAATTGCTTTGGGAAAAGTCTAATTTCGATTTACCTACCCAAAAGCAAACGTTTAATCCCTTACGTTCAAGCATAATCACAAGTTAGGAGGTTTCATGTAGCCACACCTAGATGCTTACCTCTTCCAAAATTCTATGTTAATTTTATAATTGATAAGAGCAATCTCTTGGAAATTTCTAAGCCAGGTCTTTCATGACCCTCTTCTTCCTTTTTCTTCTTTATCATCAGAAATACGATTTTTTTAAATTAAAACGAGATTTTCGAAAACTTTACTATTCCCAATTAGCCGATAACGTAATGTTAAGTAGAAGTCTTATGATATGAAATCTATGAACAGGAAATATTTGAGAAATAATTATTTTCGTATATATAATAGTATATACGTATATTATATATATTGCGGCAGTAGGTCAGGAATATTCATTTAGGGGTACGGCATAATGTTATTATTGATATATATATATATTAATATATTTAATATATATATTATATATATATTATATATACTATATATTATATAATATATAGATTAATATATATTATATATAAATTTATCTGCATAACAGCTCTGCTTGCCGGCAAAAAAACTGGATCACTAACTGTTCTAGCTGTGAATACTGTCAGATAAAGCTAGTTCGCATAAAAAATAAACCATACATAGGAAGAAAAAACGCTTAGGATAGACTTGTTTAATATGTAATCATAGTATTAATTATAAAAAATTAGTGTTTATATAATATCAGATTACTATATTAAGTAATTAACTCCTTCGATTTATCTATCGATTGATAGTTATTCTTTTTCGAGTTGCCACAATAAACCCGTTAAAGAACGTCGTCTGGCAAAACGTATATAATGGTTCATTTTTTTATTCGCCAACATTTAAGGGGGGGACAAGTGCCCCCCCCCTGCCTACGCCAAATATATTACTATATATAATATATATTTAATTATATATACTACATATATATTTATTATATAGTTATATAATATATATATATATATATATATATATTATATATATAATATATATTAAATTAATATATAATAATATATTATATATATATATATAATTATAGATATCGGAGCTCACGCAGAGTGACGCTAGAATCTCTAACAGGTACGACGACCTGCGTTCGGCGGTATAACGTGACTAGACGAGGAAAGCCTGTAAAAACGTTACGAAATGTTATACGAAGAGTGATCGTCCTTTAAAGTACCAAGTAAAATGGGTCCTTTTGAGTCCTTTACGACTGCTTTTGTAATTGAAAATTACGATGCAACTGTAAGTGTAAAACTTAAAGGTTCAGGTGGATGATTAAATGATAGAGTTTCGCGCAAGCACGGCGGAGGTTTGCTGGTAAGATATAATATATACAGAACATAATCTGGTGCCAGTGTATCTGGTGCGAGAGTGCTGGGAAATGATTATGGGTGGGTGCGTGGATCACTTGTTAAAGAAGGATGACGACCGGGGAGTAGTTGGAAACAGAAAGTGTGTTTTTAAGCAAACCTCTCAATGATATATATTGAGAAAGGACTTAATGCGCTCGAGAAAATCTACCAAGAAAAATTTTACTTGTGATGTAATAATTTCGATAATCAACGCTAAGGTATAGAAAAGGATATACATTAATTTTTTAAAAGGATCACTTTATTGCGTTCACCTATGAAAAAAAAACATGAAATATTCTATGACCTTGAATGAAATGAAATGAAAATAACAATGACAATGTAAATGATAATAATAATGATAATGAAATATTCAATATAAGCTTAACACATATTGATCCGCTCAATACAGTCTACCACACATAGACATAGGTATACTGTACATGTCATATCCATTTGGATTGTATATATTAGTGTGGATCGTCCTAAGGAAGTTATGTACTATTGATTTATTATTCCATTTGGCTTACCGAAGAGTAAAATTTTTTATAATTTTTGCTATATATATTAAATGAAAATTTATTGAAATTATTGTAACAAAATGTATATTAATTTTATAAATTTTAGAACAATGTGAGACTGAATAAAAATTCCTGTATTTATAATGTTTTAATTATATATTATATATATTATTTATTTATTATTATTATTATTATTATTCATTATATATTATTATATATATTATTATTATTAATTATTATTATATGTTAATTTATATTATTATATTTATTATTTATTGTTATTTATTTATTATATTATTATTTTTATTTTTATTTCAGTATTATTATTAATTATTTATTATTTTTTATCTGATTTCATATATAAGTAATATATATAATATAGTATATATATATATATATTAAATATATAATATATATATATATATATATATGATAGTATATAATATATTATATATATATATTATATATATATATATATATATATATTATATATAATATATATATTATATATATATATATATATATATAAACAGTTTTATGTTATTTATGTCAAATTATATAATATTATATGATATGTATATTATATATATTATATTATATTATAATTATATTGATATAATATATAAATATATTATTATATCTATATTATTATTGATATTAATTATATATTGTTAATGTATATTATTGATATTAATATATATTATGAATTTATTAGTTATATTATTATTTTATCGTTATAATATATATATTTCATTTATAATATAATTTATTAATTGATTAATATTATATATTACTTATATATGATATTATTATTATTAATATTTAATTATTAATTATTATAATTCATGTTATATTATATATATCTGTTATATATATATTTTAATTATATATTATGTGTAAATTTATTTTGAAATATTTTTCCAGTAAAAAATAATTAGTACAAAATATTTAAAAATTTTTATTTTTACATTTTATTATTATGGTATTCCTAAAAAGTAAATATTATTGGAGTTTTACAGTGCATTATCTATATTTTATTATACTTTAATAAGCCCAATCAAAAGTTTTAACATTTTCATACACATTCGTATTTTATATTATGCTTGGATAATACCTTTATAAGACGTGAACTGTTTTTTATATACGGGTGTTAAAATTTTATGTGGGAAAATGTAACCAAAGTATGGATAATCAGTAATATAGATATAAACTTAATATATGATATATATAGAATATGGATCGTTTATATTATTAAAAAAATATTTGTTTCTGGTCCAAGGTAAAATATGTATACTGTAATAAAAACATATATATAGTAGATCATGGGCCAGACACTATAAATTTAAAAGATGATATTATAGTTGTGAGTAATACTTAGAAGATAGAGATACAATGTCTGTTCGCGTTACCCCGGTGAGTAAAACAAGTTTTTTCCAAAATACAAAAAATAGATTTTATGTCTTATCATAAGTACTCATAAAATGTATAAAGACTTCTAATCAATTGTCTGTCTATTAATTGAGTATATAGCTATATATAAACAAAAACAAGATAAATCCATCATTTTCTTTAGGGTGTTTTTCGAAGAAAACTGGAAACATGACAACAAAGATCTTATGGTATTTCTATATTTTCAGCAGTGTTATTTCATCACAGCGAGTTTAATTGTACTATTTGCCTTATCCATTATACAGACATTCGATGTGCTCATCCAACCTCTTTTCTGGTTTCTTCATTAAACTCAGTCTTGACACTTCCCTTCTTAAGCTATACCCTCACTATCTGGTAATATAATTTTTAAAAGCAAGTAATGCTATAGTTCATTGTCCAAGGTATATTATATGCTATATTTCCTGATGGGCCAGCGGTGTTATATTTTTGATGGGTGTGAATGTTATCGCAACCAGATGGATTGTATTGGTGAATGATTTCATGAATGTTTTGAAATATCTTGAATCTTCTTTTCATATTTATAGTAAGAGTACTACTCAACTATCCGATGCATTGCAGCATAACACTCAGCTCAATGCAAATCAGAGTTATCCACTAATATCGAATTGCATCTCAGACTCTCCGTTTGTCGATAATGGGAGTTGTATCATATGCAAGGCCAATGATTATATGAGTTCTTAATCATTCTTCTCCACCACTGCCTCCGCACCCGTCGCCAGAACGGTGCCCGCCTTTCGCAAAACTCTGACACCCCTCAACTACCCAAGACAATATTTGCTATATTATATAATATAAGATTAACAGAGATCTGTGCTGTTTTTATATTTTAACAAACTCTTCTTGCGCTTTCCATCCTTGTTAATTCGTGGAGAAATGTAGCAGTGTAACGAGTCACATATACGCACGGACTCTCGAATCATTGTGCACTTATTCTTCTCTTACCAAGTGCAACTAAAGAAACAAGCCCTGCAGCTTTCCAATTTCCACCATTTCTGGACTGTGTTTAGTTAAAAGCAATCTGACATCAAGTTGATCTTTCCATTTCGACTCAACAATACCATTTTCATCATATTTTGATACTATATCACGTTTTCTCAGTTTCGTATCCAAAACCTCCCTCAGAATATTTTTTTTCCCCCTTTCTCTCAATGCTCCTATTACATGAGTGCTTTTCTTTATAAATGAATATGATAATCCATAACTTGTATATGAGTTATCTACGAATTATGCTCCCCTTTCATTTACGTTCATTTAGGAGATTACTCTTCAGTTTTGCGCAAACTATTTAGGTAGTCCTATTTGCCTTAAGTTATCCTCTAACTGTCCCGTATAAATTGAAAGATTGTATGTATAACCTTCCTTCGAGTAAATTTTATTATATTTATAGCTAAATGTCACCCTTACTGTGTCACATGTAGTTCAAAACAAAATCAAAATAAAAAAATATGTCACACATATTGGGTGACCCTGCTCACCAAACAAATTAAAAAAAAAATGTCACTCATATTTTGTGACATGTCCCAGGTAGTATAAAAACGTAACCCATATTGGGTGGCGTGGCTCATCAAACAAATGAAATGAAAAGTAATGTCACCCATGTTAGGTGGCGTCAAATAACTGCAAAAAAATTCGTCACCCATATCGGGTGACATGGCATACCGTATATTGTATAAGGTAAAAAAAAAAGTCATCCATATTGGATGACATGGCTGATTAAGTTAATTTTGAAAATCATTAAAATGGCTATATCTCAGAATTCATTTTGAATATAACAAAAATACATATACCTTGTTAAACCTACATAATTATAGAATTAATTAATACAATAAAAAAAATTCTGCCTCAGCCAAAATTTTTCCAAATATGCCTTGGCAGTCATGTGTTAAAGAAAGTTGTAAGCTTCGAAGTGTGATTAATCATGGGGGAGCAACGAGCGCAGGTAAGGGGGAAAACAGATAAAGAGTTTATAATAGAGACGAGAGAGAGAGAGAGAGAGAGAGAGAGAGGAGGGAAAGAGAGAGAGAGAGAGAGAGAGAGAGAGAGAGAGAGAGAGAGAGAGAGAGAGAGAGAGAGAATGTTTAATAACATTGTGAAAAAGAGCAATTACATGCCGAATCTTTAACTGTATTATGTGACTGGAAGAAATTACAGTACCGAATATACTTAGCGTGCACTATAGTTATCTTAACTTGAATAGACGAAATGCTAGAAATATGAAAATATTTTCGACATACTGATAACGGAATAAGATGTCATTGTGCTGTTATAGACACTGAACTAATCTGTGGCCCGATATATTATGCATACCTCACACGGGACTCTGTTTGTGGTATGAGAACAGAGTGCGTTCACCAAGTTCTGAGATCAATAATTAGTATATAATAACGTGATATATATATATATAGATAGTAGGTATATATAGTAGGCTGGTATATATAGTACGGTACTATATACGTGAAATGTGAATAGTTTTAGACACTAACATAAGGATTTCTTTACTAAAATATGTATATTATATATATATATATATATATATATAACGTATATATATCATATTTATTATATTATACGGTCATAGAAATTAGTAGTACTATATAACCTTATGTACGCCAAAAAATGTGTAATACTTTCTTATATGGCGTGGATCCGTCTATATACTCAAATCAGTTAACCTGGTTTGAATATTTTCACAGTTGACCTATACGTGCGTGATGGTGAGTTTATAGTCGTTTAGCACAGCTATTCATCAAAATAAGATAAATATAAGTATGTGAACAACAGAGAGTTATCTCTGGGCTGTTCATTAGCTTAAATTGGTTGGTGTGGTGTG
>JABUQX010110828.1:0-24830 GCA_015478945.1 Trachelipus rathkii
ACCAACCAAACGACAAACCAAACGACAAACGTAATACGATCGAATAGAAAAAAAAATATATCGCGTCGTCGACGACGACGATTCATTCGCCTTATTCGTCTATTTTTCATTACTGTACATGAACGCATCCCGGTGAAGATTTTCGCGTTCGCGCATGCATTTGTTCATTAGGATGCGTTTCATTGCAGAGTTCGTTCAATGGGCGACCGAGTCCGTTGTCCGTCCGTTTATTTTTATTTTTTTTATATAAACGAGCCGGGACCAATCGATCGAGGTTGGTTCTCGAGCTCGTTCGAATAATGGCGGATGATCATCGTCTCGATGGCGGGGTATTATTTTTTTTTGTATTCGATTAATTAACGACAGACACGACAAACACGCGACACGCGACACACGATACACGAACGCAGGAGGAGGGGTCGAAGATAGCTAAAGCGATGACAAAAAGTTTGGTACGTACGTTCTGCCGTAGTGCCTCACTCTGTTAGCGCGCGCGCGCTTCTCTTTTTCTCTTTGTTTTCTCTTTTACTCTGTTGAAAAACCATGGAAAGAACGACGATATTTATTTCCGACGGGACGGGATATGGGTAAATAGTATGTAGGCCGTTTAAACGGGCGGGTGGGGGTTTGGAAGTCACCGTCGGAAAGAAATATCGTGGTTCTCTCGTTCGTTCTTTTCATTTTTATTAACGATACGAGAATTTTTTGGTGACTTAAATAAATTCTTCCGTTCGGAGGAAATGATGATGATGATGATGATGAGTGTTGGTATCGGTGGTGGCGGCGGCGGCGGCGGCTTTTTTTTAAGTTTTTGGTAACGCAGTACTGCGGGAATAGGTAGTAGGTTAACGCACCATTTTACTTTTTCCGTGCCGCTTTTTAGCACGGGCGTTTATTTTTTAGTTTTTAAGGCATGTTTTTTTTAGATTTAAGGATTTTTTTTTTTTTAGATTAGGGACCATATAACTAACGTAATATGCAAACTTTTTTCCACAGGTAATTATGGAATGAGAAAACCGGGAGCTTTAAAAACTACGCTTGAAACGTTCCTTTTCTGGGAACGTGAATGGCCTAGTGGATAAGGCGACCGGTTACTGTTAACTAAGCTACGCGGTGTCCAGTAAGTATTTCGAACACCGCTGATGGATAGTAAAATCTCCTTTGACACCTAAAACACGATAGGCACACGCCCACGCTCACATCCAAATATTTATAATTTCTTCCTCTTTAAATCTATCCAAACCCTTCGACTATTTCTTTCAATCTATTTTGCTGTTCGCTCTTTCGTATTCCTTTATCACCGTATGACGATCGAACGGTTCGGTCTTAGTCTCGATGAATCGATCGGAAAAGTGGAAACGCCGTAGGGGTGCGCATGTCCGAACATTAGGGCGTTCACCCGAAAGCCAAAGTCCAAGTTCCGATCGACGAGAGAAGGTCTTAGAGCGTGGATTTATGTCGGGGCTGGGCGGGTATATAAACTCCTTGGATGGAAGGATCAGTACGTTCCGTGAACGCCCCAAAGTTCAAGGTTTGGATAGGACCGTCGCACTGAAAAAGGGGATTCACGAAGAAAAGGATTCGACTAGCCGAGTCGCCTTCGGACGTCATACGGTGTCTTTCCATCATAGCGATTAGATAAATAAACTAAAATTACACGGCGGTAGTCAGTTAGTCCTCGGAGAGATGCCTTCCTTTTCTTTCCGAGGGTGAAAATTTGTCCGAAGCGTTCGAAATAGCGTTAGGTTTGTCTAGCTCTTTAGTGAGTTAGTTCGTTAGTTGGATCTTCGGGTCGATCGTTTTTTTACCTCTCTCCTATCCTATCCCCAAAAAAACATCGATCCGCGACCGAGCCCAGTGGTTCGCTCGAACAATGGTTTTTTTTCGAATCTGCCCGTACATATCTCGTATTTACGTGATCGATTGCGTATTTATGCTTATATACGGGCGGGTTCCCTTTAAAAAATCCTTTCTCTTCTACTGAAATTTATTTTATTTTTCAAACCTATTCGGTTTACTCACGAACACTTATACCCAAAACACACAGGTTTCGAACGCTGATGACGACAGATGCTCACGGGCTCCCTGTCATCGTACGTCCCCGTCGTGGAGCCCGGTAATATCTTGAGATCCCTCCCTCCTCCGAAAGAAACGAGTCTCTGTCACTCGAACCAACCAATCAATCAACCAACCAACCAAACGACAAACCAAACGACAAACGTAATACGATCGAATAGAAAAAAAAATATATCGCGTCGTCGACGACGACGATTCATTCGCCTTATTCGTCTATTTTTCATTACTGTACATGAACGCATCCCGGTGAAGATTTTCGCGTTCGCGCATGCATTTGTTCATTAGGATGCGTTTCATTGCAGAATTCGTTCAATGGGCGACCGAGTCCGTTGTCCGTCCGTTTATTTTTATTTTTTTTTATATAAACGAGCCGGGACCAATCGATCGAGGTTGGTTCTCGAGCTCGTTCGAATAATGGCGGATGATCATCGTCTCGATGGCGCGGTATTATTTTTTTTTGTATTCGATTAATTAACGACAGACACGACAAACACGCGATACACGAACGCAGGAGGAGGGGTCGAAGATAGCTAAAGCGATGACAAAGAGTTTGGTACGTACGTTCTGCCGTAGTGCCTCACTCTGTTAGCGCGGGCGCGCTTCTCTTTTTTTCTCTTTGTTTTCTCTTTTACTCTGTTGAAAAACCATGGAAAGAACGACGATATTTATTTCCGACGGGACGGGATATGGGTAGATAGTATGTAGGCCGTTTAAACGGGCGGGTGGGGGTTTGGAAGTCACCGTCGGAAAGAAATATCGTGGTTCTCTCGTTCGTTCTTTTCATTTTTATTAACGATACGAGAATTTTTTGGTGACTTAAATAAATTCTTCCGTTCGGAGGAAATGATGATGATGATGATGATGAGTGTTGGTATCGGTGGCAGCGGCGGCGGCGAGTACGGTATTTTTACTCGCTTCTGCTGCTGCTTTTTTTTAAGTTTTTGGTAACGCAGTACTGCGGGAATAGGTAGTAGGTTCCCGAACCATTTTACTTTTTCCGTGCCGCTTTTTAGCACGGGCGTTTATTTTTCAGTTTTTAAGGCATGTTTCTTTTAGATTTAAGGATTTTTTTTTTTTTAGATTAGGGACCATATAACTAACGTAATATGCAAACTTTTTTCCACAGGTAATTATGGAATGAGAAAACCGGGAGCTTTAAAAACTACGCTTGAAACGTTCCTTTTCTGGGAACGTGAATGGCCTAGTGGATAAGGCGACCGGTTACTGTTAACTAAGCTACGCGGTGTCCAGTAAGTATTTCGAACACCGCTGATGGATAGTAAAATCTCCTTTGACACCTAAAACACGATAGGCACACGCCCACGCTCACATCCAAATATTTATAATTTCTTCCTCTTTAAATCTATCCAAACCCTTCGACTATTTCTTTCAATCTATTTTGCTGTTCGCTCTTTCGTATTCCTTTATCACCGTATGACGATCGAACGGTTCGGTCTTAGTCTCGATGAATCGATCGGAAAAGTGGAAACGCCGTAGGGGTGCGCATGTCCGAACATTAGGGCGTTCACCCGAAAGCCAAAGTCCAAGTTCCGATCGACGAGAGAAGGTCTTAGAGCGTGGATTTATGTCGGGGCTGGGCGGGTATATAAACTCCTTGGATGGAAGGATCAGTACGTTCCGTGAACGCCCCAAAGTTCAAGGTTTGGATAGGACCGTCGCACTGAAAAAGGGGATTCACGAAGAAAAGGATTCGACTAGCCGAGTCGCCTTCGGACGTCATACGGTGTCTTTCCATCATAGCGATTAGATAAATAAACTAAAATTACACGGCGGTAGTCAGTTAGTCCTCGGAGAGATGCCTTCCTTTTCTTTCCGAGGGTGAAAATTTGTCCGAAGCGTTCGAAATAGCGTTAGGTTTGTCTAGCTCTTTAGTGAGTTAGTTCGTTAGTTAGATCTTCGGGTCGATCGTTTTTTTACCTCTCTCCTATCCTATCCCCAAAAAAACATCGATCCGCGACCGAGCCCAGTGGTTCGCTCGAACAATGGTTTTTTTTCGAATCTGCCCGTACATATCTCGTATTTACGTGATCGATTGCGTATTTATGCTTATATACGGGCGGGTTCCCTTTAAAAAATCCTTTCTCTTCTACTGAAATTTATTTTTTATTTTCAAACCTATTCGGTTTACTCACGAACACTTATACCCAAAACACACAGGTTTCGAACGCTGATGACGACAGATGCTCACGGGCTCCCTGTCATCGTACGTCCCCGTCGTGGAGCCCGGTAATATCTTGAGATCCCTCCCTCCCTCCGAAAGAAACGAGTCTCTTTCACTCGAACCAACCAACCAAACGACAAACGTAATACGATCGAATAGAAAAAAAAATATATCGCGTCGTCGACGACGACGATTCATTCGCCTTATTCGTCTATTTTTCATTACTGTACATGAACGCATCCCGGTGAAGATTTTCGCGTTCGCGCATGCATTTGTTCATTAGGATGCGTTTCATTGCAGAGTTCGTTCAATGGGCGACCGAGTCCGTTGTCCGTCCGTTTATTTTTATTTTTTTTATATAAACGAGCCGGGACCAATCGATCGAGGTTGGTTCTCGAGCTCGTTCGAATAGTGGCGGATGATCATCGTCTCGATGGGGCGGTATTATTTTTTTTTGTATTCGATTAAAGACAGACACGACAAACACGCGACACGACAAACACGCGATACACGAACGCAGGAGGAGGGGTCGAAGATAGCTAAAGCGATGACAAAGAGTTTGGTACGTACGTTCTGCCGTAGTGCCTCACTCTGTTAGCGCGCGCGCGCTTCTCTTTTTTTCTCTTTGTTTTCTCTTTTACTCTGTTGAAAAACCATGGAAAGAACGACGATATTTATTTCCGACGGGACGGGATATGGGTAAATAGTATGTAGGCCGTTTAAACGGGCGGGTGGGGGTTTGGAAGTCACCGTCGGAAAGAAATATCGTGGTTCTCTCGTTCGTTCTTTTCATTTTTATTAACGATACGAGAATTTTTTGGTGACTTAAATAAATTCTTCCGTTCGGAGGAAATGATGATGATGATGATGATGAGTGTTGGTATCGGTGGCGGCGGCGGCGGCGGCGGCGAGTACGGTATTTTTACTCACTTTTGCTGCTGCTGCTTTTTTTTAAGTTTTTGGTAACGCAGTACTGCGGGAATAGGTAGTAGGTTCCCGAACCATTTTACTTTTTCCGTGCCGCTTTTTAGCACGGGCGTTTATTTTTTAGTTTTTAAGGCATGTTTTTTTTTAGATTTAAGGATTTTTTTTTTTTTAGATTAGGGACCATATAACTAACGTAATATGCAAACTTTTTTCCACAGGTAATTATGGAATGAGAAAACCGGGAGCTTTAAAAACTACGCTTGAAACGTTCCTTTTCTGGGAACGTGAATGGCTTAGTGGATAAGGCAACCGGTTACTGTTAACTAAGCTACGCGGTGTCCAGTAAGTATTTCGAACACCGCTGATGGATAGTAAAATCTCCTTTGACACCTAAAACACGATAGGTACACGCCCACGCTCACATCCAAATATTTATAATTTCTTCCTCTTTAAATCTATCCAAACCCTTCGACTATTTCTTTCAATCTATTTTGCTGTTCGCTCTTTCGTATTCCTTTATCACCGTATGACGATCGAACGGTTCGGTCTTAGTCTCGATGAATCGATCGGAAAAGTGGAAACGCCGTAGGGGTGCGCATGTCCGAACATTAGGGCGTTCACCCGAAAGCCAAAGTCCAAGTTCCGATCGACGAGAGAAGGTCTTAGAGCGTGGATTTTTATCGGGGCTGGGCGGGTATATAAACTCCTTGGATGGAAGGATCAGTACGTTCCGTGAACGCCCCAAAGTTCAAGGTTTGGATAGGACCGTCGCACTGAAAAAGGGGATTCACGAAGAAAAGGATTCGACTAGCCGAGTCGCCTTCGGACGTCATACGGTGTCTTTCCATCATAGCGATTAGATAAATAAACTAAAATTACACGGCGGTAGTCAGTTAGTCCTCGGAGAGATGCCTTCCTTTTCTTTCCGAGGGTGAAAATTTGTCCGAAGCGTTCGAAATAGCGTTAGGTTTGTCTAGCTCTTTAGTGAGTTAGTTCGTTAGTTAGATCTTCGGGTCGATCGTTTTTTTACCTCTCTCCTATCCTATCCCCAAAAAAACATCGATCCGCGACCGAGCCCAGTGGTTCGCTCGAACAATGGTTTTTTTCGAATCTGCCCGTACATATCTCGTATTTACGTGATCGATTGCGTATTTATGCTTATATACGGGCGGGTTCCCTTTAAAAAATCCTTTCTCTTCTACTGAAATTTATTTTATTTTTCAAACCTATTCGGTTTACTCACGAACACTTATACCCAAAACACACAGGTTTCGAACGCTGATGACGACAGATGCTCACGGGCTCCCTGTCATCGTACGTCCCCGTCGTGGAGCCCGGTAATATCTTGAGATCCCTCCCTCCCTCCGAAAGAAACGAGTCTCTGTCACTCGAACCAACCAACCAAACGACAAACCAAACGACAAACGTAATACGATCGAATAGAAAAAAAAATATTTCGCGTCGTCGACGACGACGATTCATTCGCCTTATTCGTCTATTTTTCATTACTGTACATGAACGCATCCCAGTGAAGATTTTCGCGTTCGCGCATGCATTTGTTCATTAGGATGCGTTTCATTGCAGAGTTCGTTCAATGGGCGACCGAGTCCGTTGTCCGTCCGTTTATTTTTATTTTTTTTATATAAACGAGCCGGGACCAATCGATCGAGGTTGGTTCTCGAGCTCGTTCGAATAATGGCGGATGATCATCGTCTCGATTGGCGCGTATTATTTTTTTTTGTATTCGATTAAAGACAGACACGACAAACACGCGACACGCGACACACGATACACGAACGCAGGAGGAGGGGTCGAAGATAGCTAAAGCGATGACAAAAGGTTTGGTACGTACGTTCTGCCGTAGTGCCTCACTCTGTTAGCGCCTCTTTTTTTCTCTTTGTTTTCTCTTTTACTCTGTTGAAAAACCATGGAAAGAACGACGATATTTATTTCCGACGGGACGGGATATGGGTAAATAGTATGTAGGCCGTTTAAACGGGCGGGTGGGGGTTTGGAAGTCACCGTCGGAAAGAAATATCGTGGTTCTCTCGTTCGTTCTTTTCATTTTTATTAACGATACGAGAATTTTTTGGTGACTTAAATAAATTCTTCCGTTCGGAGGAAATGATGATGATGATGAGTGTTGGTATCGGTGGCGGCGGCGGCGGCGAGTACGGTATTTTTACTCGCTTCTGCTGCTGCTTTTTTTTAAGTTTTTGGTAAAGCAGTACTGCGGGAATAGGTAGTAGGTTCCCGAACCATTTTACTTTTTCCGTGCCGCTTTTTAGCACGGGCGTTTATTTTTTAGTTTTTAAGGCATGTTTTTTTTAGATTTAAGGATTTTTTTTTTTTAGATTAGGGACCATATAACTAACGTAATATGCAAACTTTTTTCCACAGGTAATTATGGAATGAGAAAACCGGGAGCTTTAAAAACTACGCTTGAAACGTTCCTTTTCTGGGAACGTGAATGGCCTAGTGGATAAGGCGACCGGTTACTGTTAACTAAGCGACGCGGAGTCCAGTAAGTATTTCGAACACCGCTGATGGATAGTAAAATCTCATTTGACACCTAAAACACGATAGTAAAATCTCCTTTGACACCTAAAACACGATAGGCACACGCCCACGCTCACATCCAAATATTTATAATTTCTTCCTCTTTAAATCTATCCAAACCCTTCGACTATTTTTTTCAATCTATTTTGCTGTTCGCTCTTTCGTATTCCTTTATCACCGTATGACGATCGAACGGTTCGGTCTTAGTCTCGATGAATCGATCGGAAAAGTGGAAACGCCGTAGGGGTGCCCATCGAACCTTAGAGCGTTCACCCGAAAGCCAAAGTCCAAGTTCCGATCGACGAGAGAAGGTCTTAGAGCGTGGATTTTTATCGGGGCTGGGCGGGTATATAAACTCCTTGGATGGAAGGATCAGTACGTTCCGTGAACGCCCCAAAGTTCAAGGTTTGGATAGGACCGTCGCACTGAAAAAGGGGATTCACGAAGAAAAGGATTCGACTAGCCGAGTCGCCTTCGGACGTCATACGGTGTCTTTCCATCATAGCGATTAGATAAATAAACTAAAATTACACGGCGGTAGTCAGTTAGTCCTCGGAGAGATGCCTTCCTTTTCTTTCCGAGGGTGAAAATTTGTCCGAAGCGTTCGAAATAGCGTTAGGTTTGTCTAGCTCTTTAGTGAGTTAGTTCGTTAGTTAGATCTTCGGGTCGATCGTTTTTTTACCTCTCTCCTATCCTATCCCCAAAAAAACATCGATCCGCGACCGAGCCCAGTGGTTCGCTCGAACAATGGTTTTTTTTCGAATCTGCCCGTACATATCTCGTATTTACGTGATCGATTGCGTATTTATGCTTATATACGGGCGGGTTCCCTTTAAAAAATCCTTTCTCTTCTACTGAAATTTATTTTATTTTTCAAACCTATTCGGTTTACTCACGAACACTTATACCCAAAACACACAGGTTTCGAACGCTGATGACGACAGATGCTCACGGGCTCCCTGTCATCGTACGTCCCCGTCGTGGAGCCCGGTAATATCTTGAGATCCCTCCCTCCCTCCGAAAGAAACGAGTCTCTTTCACTCGAACCAACCAACCAAACGACAAACGTAATACGATCGAATAGAAAAAAAAATATATCGCGTCGTCGACGACGACGATTCATTCGCCTTATTCGTCTATTTTTCATTACTGTACATGAACGCATCCCGGTGAAGATTTTCGCGTTCGCGCATGCATTTGTTCTTTAGGATGCGTCTCATTGCAGAATTCGTTCAATGGGCGACCGAGTCCGTTGTCCGTCCGTTTATTTTTATTTTTTTTTATATAAACGAGCCGGGACCAATCGATCGAGGTTGGTTCTCGAGCTCGTTCGAATAATGGTGGATGATCATCGTCTCGATTGGCGCGGTATTATTTTTTTTTTGTATTCGATTAAAGACAGACACGACAAACACGCGACACGCGACACACGATACACGAACGCAGGAGGAGGGGTCGAAGATAGCTAAAGCGATGACAAAAAGTTTGGTACGTACGTTCTGCCGTAGTGCCTCACTCTGCTAGCGCGCGCGCTTTTCTTTTTTTCTCTTTGTTTTCTCTTTTACTCTGTTGAAAAACCATGGAAAGAACGACGATATTTATTTCCGACGGGACGGGATATGGGTAAATAGTATGTAGGCCGTTTAAACGGGCGGGTGGGGGTTTGGAAGTCACCGTCGGAAAGAAATATCGTGGTTCTCTCGTTCGTTCTTTTCATTTTTATTAACGATACGAGAATTTTTTGGTGACTTAAATAAATTCTTCCGTTCGGAGGAAATGATGATGATGATGATGATGAGTGTTGGTATCGGTCGGTGGCGGCGGCGGCGAGTACGGTATTTTTACTCGCTTCTGCTGCTGTTTTTTTTTAAGTTTTTGGTAACGCAGTACTGCGGGAATAGGTAGTAGGTTCCCGAACCATTTTACTTTTTCCGTGCCGCTTTTTAGCACGGGCGTTTATTTTTTAGTTTTTAAGGCATGTTTTTTTTCGTTTTATTTTTTGTTTTTTTTTTTTTTAGATTAGGGACCATATAACTAACGTAATATGCAAACTTTTTTCCACAGGTAATTATGGAATGAGAAAACCGGGAGCTTTAAAAACTACGCTTGAAACGTTCCTTTTCTGGGAACGTGAATGGCCTAGTGGATAAGGCGACCGGTTACTGTTAACTAAGCTACGCGGTGTCCAGTAAGTATTTCGAACACCGCTGATGGATAGTAAAATCTCCTTTGACACCTAAAACACGATAGGCACACGCCCACGCTCACATCCAAATATTTATAATTTCTTCCTCTTTAAATCTATCCAAACCCTTCGACTATTTCTTTCAATCTATTTTGCTGTTCGCTCTTTCGTATTCCTTTATCACCGTATGACGATCGAACGGTTCGGTCTTAGTCTCGATGAATCGATCGGAAAAGTGGAAACGCCGTAGGGGTGCGCATGTCCGAACATTAGGGCGTTCACCCGAAAGCCAAAGTCCAAGTTCCGATCGACGAGAGAAGGTCTTAGAGCGTGGATTTATGTCGGGGCTGGGCGGGTATATAAACTCCTTGGATGGAAGGATCAGTACGTTCCGTGAACGCCCCAAAGTTCAAGGTTTGGATAGGACCGTCGCACTGAAAAAGGGGATTCACGAAGAAAAGGATTCGACTAGCCGAGTCGCCTTCGGACGTCATAAGATAGTCTTTCCATCATAGCGATTAGATAAATAAACTAAAATTACACGGCGGTAGTCAGTTAGTCCTCGGAGAGATGCCTTCCTTTTCTTTCCGAGGGTGAAAATTTGTCCGAAGCGTTCGAAATAGCGTTAGGTTTGTCTAGCTCTTTAGTGAGTTAGTTCGTTAGTTAGATCTTCGGGTCGATCGTTTTTTTACCTCTCTCCTATCCTATCCCCAAAAAAACATCGATCCGCGACCGAGCCCAGTGGTTCGCTCGAACAATGGTTTTTTTCGAATCTGCCCGTACATATCTCGTATTTACGTGATCGATTGCGTATTTATGCTTATATACGGGCGGGTTCCCTTTAAAAAATCCTTTCTCTTCTACTGAAATTTATTTTTTCAAACCTATTCGGTTTACTCACGAACACTTATACCCAAAACACACAGGTTTCGAACGCTGATGACGACAGATGCTCACGGGCTCCCTGTCATCGTACGTCCCCGTCGTGGAGCCCGGTAATATCTTGAGATCCCTCCCTCCCTCCCTCCGAAAGAAATGAGTCTCTGTCACTCGAACCAACCAATCAATCAACCAACCAACCAAACGACAAACCAAACGACAAACGTAATACGATCGAATAGAAAAAAAAATATATCGCGTCGTTGACGACGACGATTCATTCGCCTTATTTGTCTATTTTTCATTACTGTACATGAACGCATCCCGGTGAAGATTTTCGCGTTCGCGCATGCATTTGTTCATTAGGATGCGTTTCATTGCAGAGTTCGTTCAATGGGCGACCGAGTCCGTTGTCCGTCCGTTTATTTTTATTTTTTTTATATAAACGAGCCGGGACCAATCGATCGAGGTTGGTTCTCGAGCTCGTTCGAATAATGGCGGATGATCATCGTCTCGATGGCGCGGTATTATTTTTTTTTGTATTCGATTAATTAACGACAGACACGACAAACACGCGACACGCGACACACGATACACGAACGCAGGAGGAGGGGTCGAAGATAGCTAAAGCGATGACAAAAAGTTTGGTACGTACGTTCTGCCGTAGTGCCTCACTCTGCTAGCGCGCGCGCTTCTCTTTTTTTCTCTTTGTTTTCTCTTTTACTCTGTTGAAAAACCAGGGAAAGAACGACGATATTTATTTCCGACGGGACGGGATATGGGTAAATAGTATGTAGGCCGTTTAAACGGGCGGGTGGGGGTTTGGAAGTCACCGTCGGAAAGAAATATCGTGGTTCTCTCGTTCGTTCTTTTCATTTTTATTAACGATACGAGAATTTTTTGGTGACTTAAATAAATTCTTTCGTTCGGAGGAAATGATGATGATGATGATGATGAGTGTTGGTATCGGTGGCGGCGGCGGCGGCGAGTACGGTATTTTTACTCGCTTCTGCTGCTGCTTTTTTTTTTATTTTCAAGCTTGTTGGAATTTAAAGTTTTTTCGTTAAAAATAAAACTATATAAATTTAAAATTTTTTTTTATTCAAACCTTGTCGTAAATTACAACTTTCGATTTTGTAGTAAATCGTTAGTAATAAAAAATTAATTAATCTCAGTATTATCGAAAGATGTGAATATTTTTGAAACTTTTATTGTCTACCTTCTAAGAAATCGCCGTTGAAAGGCGAAATATCCGTCATCCGCTTTTATTTTCTTATGCGGATTTTTTAATCCGTTTACTTTAACTTGTGAATCGGGCATTGTTTCATCGATGAGTGCTTGTAGTTGACGACGAAACCGCATCCATTTCTTCCCTTTATGTCGATTACAATAGCAATAAGGTCTGGCGCTATAAAATGAAAATTGACAAATGAACATTTTTAAAAAACGAGATAATGTAGAATATATATGGTCTAATTGGTGCTTTTTAACCGAGCCTGTCTCATATCTAACGAGATTATTGGAGAAGTTATTCTCATTCTCGTAATCCCACTCTGTTTGCAGTTTCCATTCGAACAATCTGCGATGTTTGAGGTCAAAATTTTCTCGACATTCGACGCCGGTAACTTCTTCAACGCCAGCAGCTAAAACGAGATTTTTTAGCATAAAAGAACTATTTATAATTTTTTCTGGTTCCAAACGATCATTAATCAGCGGAGGCGGATCGCATTGCTTGAGTAATCGTTCACAAAACGAAAAATGCAAAATTATTTCCAGTGTGGTGCTGGGACTGGCTTTATAGAGTAGGCGAATTAGCTTATCGAAATCGACCCTAATGATGCCACAATTGACGTCTAAGCATAAGCTGATTTTATTTATTGGGTCACGGGATGATAAAAAATCCCACATTTCTTCAAGGAAATCAAGATAATCCATTATTAATATTTTTGAATCTCCTTCTGGGAATTTTTTAAACTCAAATAGCGCATAATCATTATCTTTATTAAATAGTATACGCCTTTGACATTTTATTTGGAAGTCAATTACGTTCGGGAAAATTTCCCACAATTTAGGGATGTCGATTTTTCCTTCGTTGTCGTGCATATCCTCCATAATTAATTTTAGCGTTTCAATCTTGATTAATGGCCTCGCATTTCTAATCGCTCTATTAAAATTTACAAAGCTTTCTAGATTTAATATTAGGGTTTTCAAATGTTTATACCCGTTATTTAAACTACCAAAAAAATTAGCGCCGTCTTCGAGTATTTGGTCTCCCCGGAACGTAAATTTTATGGCGCTTGGAATCTTAAGCTTAAAATCATTGTAGGGCTCCTGCAGCAAATACTCGACTGGATTTGTCAGAAGGTTGGGATCCCCCTTTATTAATTTTTGGATCGTCACAAACTTATCCAGGTCGAGCACATTTCCATCGACGAGAATCTCTTTCTGCAGTTGGCGCCTCTCGGAGAGCAATGGGTATAAAACGTAGGAATAATAATATTTCCTTTCCAGTAGCTGCAACTCACTGATTTGAAATTCTCACAACACCGAGCCGCTATTTATGAGCAAATTATAATAACACAGGTATACATCGAAAAAATAAAAACTAATTAATTTAAGGGAAAAAATATATTAATCCATTTATTTATTATTTATTTATTTATTTAATTTATTGATGTATACTCAATTCAATTTCCTTTCAACCAATTCCACTGATGAAAAAAACTCAGAATAGAATCCATCATTTTGCAGTCAAAACTACTAACTTCAAATTTGAAACCTTTCTTGTTTTTCGAAAGGTCCAGCGATCTCTTCTATGATCTCGCTCGTTCCGACCTTCTCGCGTCGAAGCGTTAGGTCGTCAAAATTAAAAACGACGACGCTTCCATCATCATCACCATCTTCTTTTCCTTCTTTTATCATTCCTCTTCCGTTTCGAGATAGCCTCGTGAAAGATAATTTAAGCTTTTCCTCTTTTCGAAGTTTTCGAGCCACCAACGAAAGGGTTTGAAGATTTTTAAAAAAGGAAATCGCTGTCCGGTCGAAATCTTTCGTTCTTTCTTGAAGCCCGTTCTTCATTTTTTGAATAACGTGTTTCTCAAGCGCGGCGGTGGACGGAGGGTCTCGATGAATCTCGGAGATTATCAAATGTTTTATCTCCAACGATTTGATGAAACTTAAATTCTTGCTGCCTAGAATATAAAATTCGGCGTCGTCAAAAAATGTTAATCGGAGAATTTTCAGATTGGGAGTTATTTCTAAAATATTTTCGGTGGATTTCCTATTAGTGAACCGTATTGTCAGATCTTTTACCTTCGAGAAATCGTTGTGGAGTTGTGGGGATGTCAAATATTTCCTGGGCTTTTCAAACATCACATTCAATCCCTCCAAATCCAGTTTTTGGACACTAGGAAAGCGAGCAGCGATACTGTTAATCTCCATCGAGCTTCGGTCGCCGGAATAATACTCTCTTTGACCACTATACTTTATTAAGTTTTCTTTAAGAATTTCCAAGTACTCTATTTTTGGTAAACAAACGTTGATAGAAACGCAAAAAACCAGGTTTGGATATTGATATTCTTCGATGATTAACGTTAGTGATTTCAAATTCGGGTATGAGCGCGCAGAGACGTAACTAACCGATGAAACCGGGTGAAATAAACGATGATGATAAAATTTCAGTGAGACCTGGTAAGGTAAATGGCCGGTTTAATTTTAATAATAAAAAAATAAAAAAATAGCAATTGTCGAGACAAAATGAACCGTCAAAATATAGAATCAAAATCTGGTTTAGATTAAGGTAAAATGAAAAGCAAATCGATTATATATATATATATATGTATTTATGCAAACTTTTTTTTCAATTAAATTTTTGAAAATTCAAATCGTTAATTTTTCCCTTAATTTTACACACTAGACAATTGCGTTGTCTCGAGGAGGAGGATTATCCGAATCCTCGTTTCTACTCTCATTGTTATCTATTTCGAAGAATTCCGAGGTTGATAGTACTTTCTTAGTAGCACGTTTATTCGTTTTTTTATTTTCATCGGTAATGGAAATTTTAATAGTCGACTCGTTACCATTACCAAAGATAAAGTTTTGAATTTCGTCTTCACCCAAGAATTTGGCAATTTTGAAACGAAGGATTTTGAAAATTGGAAAAAGGCATTCGTCGTAAGAATATAACGAAATAACATCGCGAGCGTCGTCATCTTCAACCCCATCAACCGAACAAAACTCAACGTGAATTTTTGCGCTTAAAAGGTCTTCCTTTCTGTTATTTTTTAATATCTTTTTCACAGTGGCAGATCCTCGCGCGAGCGAAAGTAAAGTTCTATAAGATATATTCCCGGGTTGAACAGATATTAACATCGTGATGCGGCCCTGTTTAGTCCTATTTATTGTAGATAATGTGGCTCGAGTTCTTGGAGACAATTCTTACGCATAGGCTTGTAGAATGCTTAATATCCAACTTTATATTTATCGCGCTAGGAAAATAATAGTTAAATTTAATTTATAATTATTAGATTTATTAGTTAGATGAAAAAATTTACTAATCACTTATATATTATATATAATAATAAAACTATTTTTATTTAGAAAAATTTATTAAAATTAGCAATCTCATTATCTTAAATCAAGAACTATGAAGCGACATCTTTTGTTTCTCGGAAGGAGGAGCGGCCTCTAATAAGAAATTCACGTAGTATGTCGAAGAACCGGAAAGGATAAATAAACTCCAGTCTCTTACCGTTTTCGAGTTAATATTAGGATGTCGACCTCCTTTTTTAGGGCACTCGATGATTTTAGGTGTGCTACCTTAGCGACAAATTCCTACGTAATTTAGGGCATTGTTCAGGAATGTTATATTAGTTTGTTCGAATGCGAAAAGACGGGCCATGCGTCGCCCAGCACAAAATCGTAATGCTTATAATATAAGGTCATCCGAGGTTCTCGAAGGTCAGAACTTTCTGACACCCCGAATTTCCAATCTTTCACAACTAAGATGAAAACAAACTCTTTTGATTTACACGATACCTAGAAATAAATGCCATTTTTGCATTCTGCAATAATATCAATCATAAACAATATAAATTTTTTAACTTTCCTCTTATTGGCATCGTAGGTCTCGATTTTCAACCGGCCTAACAATTTGCACTCGCTAATTCCAAAAAGGAAGAATAGAAGTATCCATCTCTTACCGTTTTCGAGTTTATATCGATATGCCGGATCCCAGTTTAGGGCGCTTGTTCCATTTTAAGTGCGCTACCTTAGCGAGAATTTCCAATGTAATCAAGTGCATTGTTCAGGAATGTTATATTGGTGGGTTCCAATGCGAAAAGAGTGGCCATGCGGCGGTCAGCGCAAAAATACGTAATACCTACGATCTAAAGTTGAGTTCTCGATTGTCAGAACTCTCCAACATCACCGAATTTCATATCTTTCACAATTAAGATGAAAAAAAACTCCTTCGATTTACATGATAGCTGGAAATATTTAATTATTAAGATTTAGAAAAATTAAGTATAAAGAAAAAAATTTATATAATACGTGAGTACCTGATCATCAATTCTTTATAGACTTTGATTCCGTAATTAATTTTTTTTTGGTTTCCCTTGAAAAAAAACTCGCTTAAGGAATGAAAAATATATTTTGCACCATCTCCCGAGAAGTAAAATTTAACGTTATTTCACGCTTTCGTCAAAAAAAATATTTTAATAACTGAAGAATAAAAAATGAAACAAGACAAAATATTTTATTACCATAAAACTAAAAAAGGAAACGCCAGAGTAGGGTTGATATTTTTGTCCTTTTTTTCATCGATTCGTTAAAAATAGGCAGAAAAATAACGGTAAATCACTAAGGGGCGAGGTAGGGGTTGGTATATAAAAAAAGATTTAATGAGGTCTCGGTCTTTAAAAGGGGGCTAAAAACACGGCCACCCTAAAGAAAAGGCGCGAATTTTTAACCCTACTTTGCGACTAGAGTGCGGCGCCCGAGAAGTAGAAATCCTCAAAATTTGCTACCTTCTAGCTTACCTACGGATACAGACAGCTCAACCCACCGCGCCTAAGCGCGAGGACCGTTAACGGAATTGTTGACACCACTACCCGAGAAAAAGATTCCATAATTTTTTTTTGGCTTCCGCGAGAAAAACTCGCTTAGGGAACGAAAAATTTATTTTGCCCCTACTCTCGAGAAGTCGAAAGTAACGTTATTTAGTGCCCCGATCGTAGCAGAAGGGGGGGAAGGAACCCTTTAGATATTTTCATGTTAATTTTCAAAGTGTTCTTTAGAAGGCCCGACACCCCACGGAAAGTAACAAGGGGCGTATAAACACTCTCCAGCTGCTTTTAGTTTTATGATATCCGAAGCCGCTTCGAAAAAATAATCGACGGATCGCGAAAGGCGACCGCAGTTTCGATTTATTACTTCGTTAAAACACGCTTAACCTTACTTGGCTACTCGAAATCCTAGATTCAGTAACTTTTTTTTCGGTTTCCTCGGGAAAAACTCGCTTAGGGAACGACAAATTTATTTTGTCCCATCTCCCGAGAAGTCAAAAGTAACGTTATTTCGTGCTCCGATTGGAGCGTAAGGGGAAGGAACCCTCCAAAATATATATGATTACTCACGAATAACAAAATTAGAAACGAAGATGTGTAAAAACGAAAAATGTATTCAAATATATCTTCGACTGGACAAAATGAAGCGTCGCGGCCTTAGCTTCTTTTAATAAAAAAAAGGTATAAAAGAAGGGATGAAATACAATTTTTTTTAAAACAATTTTTATTTAATTAATCATGTATTAACGCCATGTTGTTTTAAATGCAAACAAATAGAGTGGGTAAAGATACACCCAACTCTTTTACATCTTTGGGCAACCGGGCTATTCATAATTGTTTAACGTTTTTTCATTTATAATAATAATAATAATATTAAATTATTTTATTAATTATTATTATCATATATATATTTTAAAAAAAACCAGAAGGTTTTCCGTCACGGGGGGTCACCATGAAATTATCAACAAGCCCGAATTGCCAAAAAATGGCCCTAGACTCGGTTTTGCCTCGGCTAGCGAGCGAGCTATCGCGTGCGTAGCCACGTGCTCAAGTCTTGTCCGTAAGGAGCAAGCCACGGCTTTTATTATTATTATTATTATTATTATTTTAATTATTATTATTATACTATTATTATTATTATTATTCTATTATTATTATATTATTATTATTATTATTATTATTATATATTATTATTATTATTAATTATTATTATTATTATTAACTATTTATTATTATTAATTATATTATTATTTATGTTATTATTATTATTATTATTATTATTATTATTAATTATTATTATTATTATTTATTATTATTAAATTATTATTATTATTATTATTATTAATTATTATTACCACAAAATTTATCAAGTTTTCTTTATTTGTTTTGTTTTTGTCTGTTTTTTTTATCTTCAAAGGAAGTGATTCTTTATTCGGTGCCACCAAATAATAACTGCTTTTTAACGTTTAAAAGTTGTATATCGAATTATTATTTTTTTTTAAAAATTCGTTTATCCAAACACGGATAATTGAATTTAAACCCGAAAATGAATTAAAAGCAGTTATATCTTATAAATTCTTCGAAGACAAAATTGAGACTTTTTAGGCGTCTAGACGTCTAGACAAATGACGTCAGAGGGTAAATCGTGCCGGATCCAATAGAAATAGAAGAAAGGTTGCTAATCCTTGATTTATCAAAATTATTATTATTATTATTATTATTATTATTATTATTATTATTATTATTATTATTATTATTATTATTATTATTATTATTATTATTATTAATTATTATTATTATTAATTATTATTATTATTATTATTATTATTATTATTATTATTATTATTAATTATTATAATTATTAACCTTATTATTATTATATCTATTAATTATTATTATTATTATTTATTATTATTATTATTTTATTATTATTATTATATTATTATTATTATTATTATTATTATTATTAATTATTATTAATTATTATTATTCCATACAGTGATTCTAACGCATTTCATTGTTATTATCAATTTTTTTATTATTATTTGTTTGTTTGTCTGTTTTTTATCTTGAAAAAGATGTGATTCTTTATTCGGTGCCACAAAATAATAACTGCTTTTTAACGTAAGTTGTATATCGAATTATTATTTTTTTTTAAAGTTCGTTTATCCAAACACGGATAATTGAATTTAAACCCGAAAATGAATTAAAAGCAGTTATATCTTATAAATTCTTCGAAGACAAAATTGAGACTTTTTAGGCGTCTAGACGTCTAGACAAATGACGTCAGAGGGTAAACCGTGCCGGATCCAATAGAAATAGAAGAAAGGTTGCTAATCCTTGATTTATCAAAATTATTATTATTATTATTATTATTATTATTATTATTATTATTATTATTATTATTATTATTATTATTATTATTATTATTATTATTATTATTATTATTATTATATTATTATTATTATTATTATTATTATTTTATTATTATTATTATTATTATTTATTATTATTTATTATTATTATTATTATTATTAAATAGCTAAATTATTAATTAGTAAAATCAGGATTATAATAATATGTATTAAGTTTATTTTATCATTATTATTTTTATATTATTATTATTCATTATTATTGAATTATTAATTAATTTAAATTATTTTATTTATTTTATTATTATATTATTATTATTATATTATTACTTATTATTATTATTTATTATTATTACCATAACAGTGATTCTAACGCATTTCATTGTTATTATCAATTTTTTTATTATTATTTGTTTGTTTGTCTGTTTTTTATCTTGAAAAAGATGTGATTCTTTATTCGGTGCCACAAAATAATAACTGCTTTTTAACGTTTAAAAGTTGAATATCGAATTATTATTTTTTTTTAAAGTTCGTTTATCCAAACACGGATAATTGAATTTAAACCCGAAAATGAATTAAAAGCAGTTATATCTTATAAATTCTTCGAAGACAAAATTGAGACTTCTTAGGCGTCTAGACGTCTAGACGTCTAGACGTCTAGACGTCTAGACGTCTAGACAAATGACGTCAGAGGGTAAACCATGCCGGATCCAATAGAAATACAAGAAAAGTTGCTAATCCTTAAATTATCAAAAAGTATATAATATTTATCACTTGGAAACAGGAGTCAGTAAACTGTTTTATTTTTTTAGTAAAAAAACGAGTTTGCTCATAGCCGAAGATTGGCATAGCCGAAGAGTGGCATAGCCGAAGAGCGGCATAGCCGAAGAGCGGCATAGCCGAAGGGTGGCATAGCCAAAGGGTGGCATAGCCGAAGGGTGGCATAGCCGAAGGTTATTAAAATTTCTGCGACTGCATGAAACCGGGTATCGATATTTCGGCTTGAATCTTTTGATAAGCCGTCCCAAAAATCTTTCCTTGCTTTCCGCGTTCGAGAGTTTCAAATAGTTTTCGAAATTTTCGCGTCTACTTATTTGATCTACTTTGCCCTCGCACGAGAAACCGCAGTTTACGTTGCAAAATGGACTGCGCTGATTTTCGTTTTTCCACCGTTTTCTTTGGTTCGCGCGAACTACAGCTCTGATATCTTTATCCTCTATGTTGAGAGTTTTTTTGAAGAAAGTCTTGCAAACTCGAATCCACCTGTCATCTAGTAGGAAATATCCATTATTATTTCGTCTTAAACTGCCCGGTTTTACATTTTTAGGAGAACATCTTTTGATGCGTTTCTCGAGGAAACTTTGTCGTAGGGTTTTCTGGCTTTTAATTTCCAAAAATTCGGAAAGATTTTTTTGCATCACATCCTCCTTTATAATGTTGGCGCATTTGAAGCGGCAATTTTTATCGCAGGACCGCTTTTCCATGTCTCGATTGATAAAAAGCCGAGCGCAAGATTCGGTCGCCGCGTAAACCAAATGATCGAAAGGAGCGAGGGTTACAGAAGCTCCTATTATTAGTAGTAAGTCGTAATTTCGAAACTCTTTGATGCGTTTACTTATGGTAACGGCTCGTTGTATAATAAGATATCCGTTTTACCAATTCGTATTTGGTCGTATGTTCTGTTCCCCTAAGAAGCACCTCGTTGTGCGTTTAAATTAACTATGACACCCTTGAGGCGAAAACTCTCTCTTTTATAGACGAAAAGTGTTACGTCAGATTGATTTATTATGATTAGTAAGCAAAAAGTATTTCGAAAAACAAAATATTCCAATTTAATTAATTTAAAATAATCCATTGTTCTATTTTAATTAGATTTTGCTTAGCTGACATATTATATTAAAAATACATTTTAAAAGCTTGAATTTTTTTGATTATTAAGCAAAACATATTTAAAAAAAACAAATATCATAATTTATTTAAATTTTGCTTTGGTGACAAATTCTAAGAAAAATATTTTTTTTTAAACTATTTTTTTGACTATTAAGCAAAACATTATTATTTACCAAAATTATTTCAATTTATTTAAATTGTGCTTAGTTGGCAAAAAGTATTGCGAAAAACAAAATATTCCATTTTTATTAATTTAAATAAACCATTGGTATATTGCTTAGTTGACATATTATATTCAAAATAAATTTTATTAGCTTGATTTTTTTTTATTATTAAGCAAAACATATTTAAGAAAAACAAATATCGCAATTTAATAAAATTCTGCTTAGTTGACAAATTAAATTACAAATATATATTTTCAAACTTTATTTTTTTTTACTATTAAGCAAAACAATATTATTTAGCAAAAATATTTCAATTTAATTAAATTTTGCATAGCTGACAATTGTATTTTTATATAAATCAGTCAAGTGGCAAAATTCCGAAATAATTTTGACTTAAAAATTTTTGTGAATTATTTTTCTTTTGGAGATTTTAATTTTTCCTAGCACTTAGACCTTCCGACTTATACTTAACCTTCGACTTATATCAGTTCCCTTCGAAAAACGTCACTATATCAGGTTGAAAGCGATAGTTTATACTAAAAGGTGTCGCGCGATCATGTTTAGGTCGTTTTTTTTTGGATTCTTTCGAAACTGTCACTATAAAATATAGTGTCACTTTAACGGGAATCGCGAAAGCGGCTGAACGCTTTCAAATACCATTTTCTTAAGCTTAAACTATCGTCAATCCGATTATGACGTCATATAGTGACGCCAGATCGGGAACTAATATAAGCAAAGGTCTAAGTGTTAAAATCTAAAAAATCACAGAGAAAATAATTTCCAAAAAAAATTTAAGTCGAAATTATTTTTTCGGAATTTGCACTTAGCCTCGACTTATATTAGTTTCTACAAACAAACGAACGAACGGTCAGACGAACAAACGAACCTTCGTCTTATATTTAGACCTTCGACTTATACTTAGACCTTCGACTTATCCTAGACCTTCGACTTATACTTTAGACCTTCGACTTTAACACTTAGACCTTCGCCTTAATACTTAGACTTTTCGACTTGCAATTTAGACCTTCGAATAGCACTTAGACCTTCGACCTATACACTTAGAACCTTCGACTTATACTTAGACCTTCGACTTAGCACTTAAACCTTCGACTTATACTTAGACCTTCGACTTAGCAACTTAGACCTTCGACTTATCACTTAGACCTTGACTTATCTTAGTTCCGTTGAAACGTCACTATATCGAGTTGAAGCGAGTTGATACACTAAAAAGTGGCATTTGAAAGCGTTCAGCCGCTTTTGCGATTCCTAAGGCGACACTAAATACTATAGTGATGTTTCGAGGAACCGAAAAATCGATCTAATTGATCGCGCACACTTTTTAAAGTATAAAAACTATGCACTTATCTAACCCCATATAGTGACGTCCCTCAACGGAATGATTATAAGTCAAAAGGTCTAAGTTGAAATCTAAAAAATCACAGAGAAAATAATTTCCCAAAAATTTTAAGTACGAAATTCTTTTTTCGGATTTCCGTAAGGCGACACTATATATTAGTTTAACAAACAAACGAACGAACGGTCAGGACGAACACACACGATACTTCAAAACATACTATACTCGAAGGTATAAGTGCACAAAAACTCGAAAACTACGATATATTACAAAAAAACTAATAACATTCGTGGAATCAGCGTAAGATATTTGCTCTAAAAATGGAAAAAAACATTTTTTTTGATTTTTTTGGTTATTTTTTTTTTTCTGCGAAAACTACATAGCTAAAAAAAAAATTATAACCTTTTTGGAATCCACGTAGGAAAATTGTTTTAAAAATGGAAAAACAATAGTTTCTTTGTATATCGTAGTTTTTGAGAAAAAAAATAAAATAGCCCCAAAAAATCAAAAAAAATTTTTTGCCATTTTTAGAACAATTTTCTTACGCTGATTCCACGAATGTTATTAGTTTTCTTGTAGCTATCGTAGTTTTCGAGAAAAAAAATAAAATATCCCAAAAAATTTAAAAAAATTTTTTTTCATTTTTAGAACAATTTTCTTACGCTGATTCCACGAATGTTATTAGTTTTCTTGTAGCTAAATCGTGGGTATTCGTTAGTTTTAAACACCCCTAACACTCTGGCGCCCTATTTTTTTGCGGTCAAAGTCTTTAGGTCGTTAATTTTAAAAAAAAAATTTATTATAATTATTTTTATTTAATTTAATGTCCCATAAAATACCATTTTCTTTATTAAATCATTTTTTAGGGTGACTAAAAAAATAAAAATTGTAGTAAATTATTATTTTTCGGTAAATATACGAATCTCGCGCGAAGCAAATGCACGAAATAACGTTACTTTTTACTTTTCGGGAGATGGTGCAAAATTAATTTTTCGTTCCTTAAGCGAGCTTTTTTCCGAAGAAAACCAAAAAAAATAGTTTAGAAAACAAAGTCAATAAAGAATTGATATTCAATATAATTTTTCTTAGTCCTAATATTTAATTATCATCATACGAACGCTTTCAAATACCATTTTCTTAAGCCTAAACTATCATTAAACCGATTATGACGTCATATAGTGACGCCTGATCGGGAACTGATATAAGTCGAAGGTCTAAGTGCGAATTTCGAAATATAATTTCGACTTAAAAAAATTTTATGAATTTTTTTCTTTGAGATTGCTAATGAAAATCGCCTCGTTTCCCTATCATGATATTAAAGTGTCGCCCGAAAGCGACTCGCAAACGGAGCAATCGTACCGATTGAAATAATCCAAACCGCCGCAGAAGTGATGATCTGTCTGCCATAGTGCAGGCTCGCCTCCCCCACCAACGCTTAATGGACAAGCTTGAACTTCAAGAGGAGCGTCGCTACTATACATGTATATATTTATGTTATTTATCAACTATGAAAGAGAAGCCTACTTTGGCGAGGGAACAATTCTTCGTCTCTGTTAAAAACCAACCCGCTTTTGAGTTACGGTTTCCTGGTAATGGGGATTAACCGCGAACGCGAAAATCGGTCGTTTCGCAAGTCGAAATTTTTTTTGCGCTAGCAGTCGAATCAATATTTTTTACGCTGATTCCACGAATGTTATTAGTTTCTTGTAGGCTATTGTAAGTTTTTGAGAAAAAAATAAAAAATAGCCCCAAAAATCAAAAAAAAAATTTGCCATTTTTAGAATAATTTTCTTACGCTGATTCCACAAATGTTTATTAGTTTCTTGTAGCTATCGTAGTTTTTTCGAGAAAAATAAATATAAAATGATCCAAAAAATTTCAAAGATTTTTTTTTTACATTTTTTAGAACAATTTTCTTACGCTGATTCCACGAATGTAATTAGTTTTCTTGTACTATCGTAGTTTCGAGAAAAAAAAATAAATATATAAAAAAATCAAATTTTTTTTCCATTTTTAAGAACAATTTTCTTACGCTGATTCCACGAATGTTATTAGTTTTCTTGTAGCTATCCTAGTTTTCGAGATACCTATCGTTAAACCCACTATGACGTCATATATTGACGCCTCATCGGGACTAATATAAGTCGAAGGTCTAAGTGCAAATTCCGAAAAAAAAA
>JABUQX010110829.1:0-2500 GCA_015478945.1 Trachelipus rathkii
AGAGATATTAACCGATCAGAAAGCATATTGAAAATTTTAGGGGAATAAATTTTCTTTTTTATAAATTTCCCTAAACAAGACAAAAAAGTAAGAGAAAAAACAAACTTGTGTGAATTATTTTTCTCTTAAGTGTACTGCACGATGCACAAGACACCGTTTCTTGTCTTACAGATATACACGATCTAACTGCACCTCTATAATTCTGGTTTTGAATTAATTCGTGTAAAGTAATAAAATTAAAATCAACTGACATTTTCCCCAAGATAAATATTGCAGATAACGTACATCCACTTTGAATTTTTACATAAACTGTTCCATTTTTATTTTTTCACAAAGCCTTAAGGTTTCTATAATATATACAAAATGTCGCACTTCATTTTTCATTACTTTTTTCTTCATAGAAATTGATTTTTTAAAATAATGCATATTTAATGTATTATATATAAAGTTTATATTTTATTTTTTAAGATGTATTGTATATTAATCTACTTTCTGTTAATTCTAAATTATGTTTAGAGAAAACAGCAAAATACAGTTCTTTAAAAAAAAAAAAAAAAAAAAACAAAAAAAAAAAAAAAAAAAAAAAGATTATTCGTTAAAATACCATAAAAAATAATTTCCTTCTTATTTCAATTTTCTTTACTTTTTTTTCCAGTAATATGATGATTGTTTTGGTTTTAAAAAAAATATTTTTAATATTTCAAACTTTTGAATCCTGTTCGTTACTACTTAAATTATTTGTTTGTATCATATGCTATCAATATTTTAAACAAAAGTTAAAAAAAAAAAAAAAACTGATGGATGCTTAAAACAATTCAGGCCCAATATATAAACAATTTTTGATTCTAACGCATTTGAATGCATGGAACGCAAACATGAGTCCTGGTGATTTTACTATTTCATTATATATCAAAAGCTACCAAATATGATATTCAAATATCAAAATATCCAAAATATCCGATATTTATTTACCTGCCGGATCATTTTTACAACGGTAAAATTCATCAACGTACTCCTTTTTTTTTTCAATTAATGTAATCTACTACGCTCCATAAATTTTTTAATAATTTTTAATAATTTAATAATTTAATTTTTAATAATTTTTAATAATTTAAAGGTTTTGATTTAATTAATTTGTATTTCCAGCCCTATTTTTAAGAGTGTACATTACATAAAAATTACATTTCGAGTTTCTATAATTAATAAGAAATACTGTAAATTAATAGGCTTTAATGGACAAAATTACCAAATATACTAATATATATATATATATATATCATCACTAATACATACACATATATATATATATATATACTATATTATATATATATATAATATATAATTAACTATATAAATATAATTACAACGAAATATATATAATATATAATAAAATTTGATATATATATTTATATATATATATATGTATATATATTATATATATATATATATACTATATATATATAATATATATATAATATTATATATATATTATATCTATATATATCATATATATATATATAAATATTATATATGTAATATATATATTATATATATTATATATATATATATAATATATATATATTATATAAATATAATATATATATATATATATATACTATAACATTGCTTTTTACCGCAATTTAATATTTACCACTAAACAAAGAACTATTAAGTATTATACAGAATAAATTTACTCAAAACATCGAAACATAATATATATCATAACATTAATTAATATAATATAATATAATATAATTAATATAATAATAATATAATATAATATAATATAATATAATATAGATATAATATATGTAAGTAATGTAATGTAATGTAATGTTAATGTAATGTATTAATGTATGTAATGTAATCGTATGTAACTATAATATAATCTATATATATAAAATAATATAATAGTAAGATATACAAGTGCCTTCAAATAGATACGACGAAAACTAAACTTGGAACACCTTTTGTCGTAGCGGTTTTTAATCCTTGAACAACATTTTCAACGGTTAACTTCAATTTTTTAATTGGTTTCAAAGTATAAAGTAATATCTCCCCACTTGAAATCGAATCTTACCGGATAATGACGCTTCTGATACATATTCAGTAACAGTATCGAGTACATATATTATAATATATATATCACTCACACACCCCCTCAACTATAATATAATACTATATATCTATATGCCAGAAGTGCAGGCGTATATATATATATATACTATTATATGTTAGCCGCAGTCCACGATGTTTATAGTGCTTGCTATATATTATTATATATATAGATCCACGAATATATATATATATATATATACTATTTTATATATATATAACTATACACTACACTATATATATATATATACTATATTATAATATATATTATATTATATGTTAATATATATATATATTATATATATAATTATATAATTATAATATAAAACACACTACATCTATATATATATATATATATATATACTATATATAATATATTATACTT
>JABUQX010110830.1:0-5000 GCA_015478945.1 Trachelipus rathkii
TCGAGAAAGGTCAAAGGTTAGTTGCCCCAAAGCTGACCTTCTAGCAAAATCTAATTACTGTAGGAGGGACATTTTTCAAAATGAAAGGAGTAATGAAGGATTGAGTCGTAGGACTAGGAACGGATATGTTAAGAAGGAATAAAAAAGGTCTTTAATGAAAAGTAGAAAGAGAGTTGGAGATAGGACAGAACCCTGAGGAACACCACCATTTATAGATTTAAAGGATGAACCTTGGCCGTCTACAATAACGGCTTTAGCACGACCGGAAAGGAATTCAGGGAGAAAGATAGATACCGAAGAAGGGAAATTTATAAATCAAAGTTTTGTGCCAGACTTTATCGAAGACTTGCGATATGTCTAGCGCCATGGCAAGAGATTCACCAAAATACCTAAGAGCAGAAGACAAGAATCAGAAAGATCAATAGTAGAGCGTTTCTTACGAATTCCCAGCGGGTGATTAGAGATAAGTTTAGAAGAATTGAGATGTTTACAAATCTTCCTGTTGAGGATAGATTCGAAAACCTTAGGAAAAGAGAGGGTAAAGCGATTGAACAATAGTTTGAAGGGTGAGAAGAGTCCCCCTTTTATCGGCACAGGCTGAATGAAGGTATTTTTCCAGCAGGAAAGGAAGGTCGAAGTAGATTGACAGAGACGAAATAGTCTACCAAGGCAGGGTGCAAGCTCGACAGTACAAGTTTTGAGAACCATAGTTGAAATACCATCAGTGCTAAGTTCAGTGAGAGCGGAAACAACATCTTTAGAAGATATTACAATAAGTTGGATGTAAGTGGAGATGGAGAAATAGCACTAGAATCGTCTGGAATTAGTAGCAAAAGTTTAAGTAAAGAGTTCAGCATTATCTTAAGGCAAAACGGCAGATCTGCCTTCAGAAGATACTGGAGGAGGGAAAGAGAAAGAACCAAGGTTAGAGTTAGCATTTTTTTGGCAAAATTCTAGAAAGGACGTGAATAAAAGGGACCAGAGAGATTATTGCACTTTCTAAGAAGAAGAAGAAGAAGAAGAAGAAGAAGAAGAAGAAGAAGAAGAAGAAGAAGAAGAAGAAGAAGAAGAAGAAGAAGAAGAAGAAGAAGAAGAGTTTTTAGTGTCACGAAGAATAGATTTTGTGTGGTTCCTGGTTTAAATATAAGTTGCCCGAATTTCTGAAGTTTGAAAAGGACGGTAATACCTGAAGGCAGCGTCCCTGTGGCGAATAGCACGAGAACAACCTGAGTTAAACCAAGGGTTGTTAGGTTTAGTTGAAGGGAAAGAATTTGCGATATATGCCTCCATACCAGAGAGAATTAGCATGATAACGCGCTCAGCACACTTCGATCCCTCCCACGGAATCAGTAGTCATTCCATGGGAAATCAAAGAAGTACGATCGGTAAGTCCAACTAGTTAGCAACACCAAAGTGACATAAACGTTTCCTCACCGTAGGCAGGGGTCTTTCCTGCGGAAGACTTGAAGAGATTAGAAGGTGGTCGGAGGAACAAAGAGGAGGAGGAAAGAGTTTAAGAGAATAAGAAAAAGGAATAAGAAAAGAAAAGGTCTCGAATGTTGGGTTCATCTCTATAACCATCAGTGATACTAGTAAGGAGCTACACCAACTGCTCGTGGTCATTCTCTATAGAGAAATGGTAAGCAAGTTCACCAGCTCTATCTTGAGAGTTACAAGAAAGTCATTGGCGGTTGTGAACGTTGAAATCACCAAGAACGATGATTTCAGAGAAAGTTGAAGAAGAGAGAATGTGATCTATTTTGGAGTTCAGATATTCGAAGAATTTATTATAGTCATTTAAGTAAGGGAACAGATATACAGAGAATATTAATTTAGTATTAGATTGACAGGATAGCTTAATCGGAAGACTCGAAATCAGACACGAGGACAAACAACGCATTTGGGCTCATAAGCACAGCAACCTCCTTTGGCAGAAAATTAGAGTGATAGAGACACGTAAGAGGGACAGCAGCTTAGGGTTTACGGTCAGAACTCAATACCTGAGTTTGTTAAAATATAAAGATGAGGTTAGGGAGAGTATGCTCAACAATAAGTAAAGAAAAGCAGAAGGTGCAGAAATTAATGAGAAAGACGTCAGCAGAATATGAGAGGTACAATTCAGTACTGCACACCAATAGCCCTATCACCTAGCCGTACACCCGCCTCTACCGACCCCAGCCCTACCACCCCCAACCACCCCTACCACCGAAGGCCGTCAACTCCCATGTAGTAATGGGGGAGGGGTGATGAGGGGGCTGTCGTTGATGCTTTTGATTTTATTATTTAAAAGGAAAATGTTGTCTGCAATAGCGTTTATGGTATGTGAATTAAGGAGAGCCCACTACGGGGTAAGAATAGTATATATATATATATTAGTATATAATAAATTAAATAAAAAAATTAATAATTTAAAATAATGTATACTATATATATATTATTATATAGTATATAATATATATATATATATTATATAAAAATATATATATATATATACGTATATTATATATTTATATTATATATATATAAAGTATATAATATAGATACTATATATATAATATATATATATATATAATATAATAATATATATATAATATATATATTATATATATAATATTATAATTAGATTTACCAGTTCCTCCCGATTGTGATGAAGATGAAGATGAAGACTTCAAACTTCAAGACGAAGCCTTGAAGGCATCAATCCCTTCGCTGTGATTGGTTCAAACTGTGTGATTGAAGTTGCAGGGAAGAAAGTGAGGGGTAGACAGTACCCTTGGGGTATCGTTGAAGGTTCGTCCTTAAGGCGGTACACACACATACGGTATTCGGCGAACTTTTCTTTAACAAACTTTTTTAAGACGAATAGTCAAATACTGCATGTGTGGTTGGGTCATTTTTGGCGAATGTTTGTTATTCGGCCTTGGTTTTCCATATATGGAATGTTTTCCCTTATCATGTTGGGAAAATAACACATCAAAGGATAAAAAGTTCGCTGAAAAGTTCGGCAAATACCGAATGTGTGAAGCTGCCTTATTCTTTATTTTTTTCTATTTATTTTAATTACGTGTAGAATTAAATTTTTATTAATTAATATTTAACTTAAAAAACAGATTCGGCCATTTTGTTTTACCTTACATTTAATAATGGAATGGTGTTTAGCCTTGGACGAATATTCACATTTTAGTATTTAAAGTATTGTTGGAAATATGGAAATATTTTCATGGTTACCACGTGTTCATATTCATCCATTTAAACACTTTGAAACAGAGGGATGCGATAGTACAGCATTCATTTCAACAATTTTTTTTTAAACATTGTGCATAATGTGTTTTATTTGGTAACTATTATAGACAACTTTTACTGACCTCTGGTTGCGTTTACACACTATGCTTTTGTGCCGCAAAAAAAAACCCCCATTTTTTTAATTCTGATAAATTTATTTCATCAAAATATTCAATTATTATTATTATTATTATTATTATTATTATTATTATTATTATTATTATTATTATAGTTGAAAACGCCGCCCACTGTGATTTTGTGAAGCTTCGAACTATGTTGATATCGACCCACATGCAAGATTTAAAAGAAGTGACACAAGACGTTCACTACGAAACATTCCGCGCAAGATGCATTTCCCAAATGCACGTCGCACTCAAGGAAAGAAACAAACTTAAGAGGGACTCGATGACCAACCTCGACCAAATTGGTGACGCTGATAAACTTTTGCAGCAGAAAGATGAGGAGGTAAGATGAAAGAAAGAATCGGTGGAGGGTACAGTCGTCTTCACAAGTTCGTTTCCACCAGGAATTAAATATAATAGTCTACAAATATACACAATTTAAATTAGCAAAACACTATTTTTTACCTTGAAAAGTTAAGTCGATTGTGAAAGTCTTCAAGGTAAATTGAGTGTTTTTCTTATCAAAATTGTGTATATAGACTATATATTCTCTTCCTAGGGTACGAACTTGTGAACATGACTGTACACCACACAATATATTTGTATATTTGTTCGATTGTACTATCAGTAATGTGTTATTCATACATAAAATGCATATTATTTAAGCTTTACTTTTATGTGCTATTTATGTGGATGTGTTATGCTTTTAAGTGAAACTAACACATAAAACGGTATGTTATTTTATGCACTAATAACACATGGATGATTGTCAAACGCATAAAATTTTTTATAGAGTCTAGTGACTCTTATTAATTTGTTATTTTTAAGCTTTACTTTTATGTGCTATTTATGTGGATGTGTTATGCTTTTAAAGAGAAACTAACACATAAAACGGTATGTTATTTTATGCATTAATAAAAATGGATGATTGTCAAACACATAAAATTTTTTAGTCCTGTGATTTTTATTAATGTGTTATTTTTAAGATGTATAACTAGGTTCTGCTGGTAGATTACTTGGTATGATGACAGAGGGATTAGCGTTTCATTAATAATACGTAATTGTAGTTGTTATATTAAGTATTGTACATCATTTCGATGTATTTGAATGTATGGCAAAATAAACCCTCTAGGATTTAAGTATTAAAAAAATAATCATTTTATAAATATTTAAAAAAAGATTATTTTTATTTTTTTATTTTATTACTTTTACTTTTCAAAAGCAGAAAATGGAATAGAATTTTAAAATACCAAAATTGACAACTTTATTTTTTTTTACATCTTCAAAGAGAGGGATAGAATTATAAAATGGGAGAAAACCTACTCATTTCTAAGACTAACTCAAATCTCTCAGATGAGCGCAGACCGAGGCTTTAGAGATAGTTAGATTAAATACATCATGAAAAATAGATGGTAGCAGGGAGTTCCATAGGAGAGAGGTGGCTGGAAAGAAGGAGGCTCCACAACGAGGAAGCCTGGAATTTAGTAAAAAAATTGGCACAAAAGTCACGTGAAAGCAATGCACCCCTTGTGCTACGAGGGCAACGTAATGGAGATGGAATACTTTGGAGAGTTTACCACTCAATTAAGCGCCAGC
>JABUQX010110831.1:5000-20929 GCA_015478945.1 Trachelipus rathkii
CCATCCTCTTAATTTTAATATTAACCAATAATTTAATAATTTACTTACGCAATACATGATGAAAACGAAACGATAAGCTCGTATTATATTTTAAAACTGCAAAATATCAGTCAGAAGAAAGATGAAGAGAACAAATTAAAGTTAATTTTAAACGAGCATATTAAAGCAAAAGACGGGAAGAAGCTTATATTAGATCTTACTATAAGCCATTGAAACACTCGGCTCTGCGTTCTCTAACTCGTGAAGCGCTTTCGGATGGTGTGAGTAGTAACGTTGTGTACCGATTCAATGTTTGAAAGTGGGATGTAACGCCTGCTTATATCGGATACACCAGAAATACCCTCAACATGAGAATGTCGCAACATAAGTATACCCCGGCAAAATATTTCAACATTTTTAAGAAGAACACACCATAAAAAAAAAAGAAAAAAAATTCAGATAACAGCATAAAAGAGGGCTTTCTCCATCATTAACAGAGAAATAAATGTTATTTACGTTAATGAATTGCGACCTAGGGGACATGCTTGCTCTTAAGGACATAAGCCAGTGATAAACATAAAATTACGAAATGTGCAATTTATTGACGCATGCTTTAAATGACAAAAAGTCAACGTAAGTTAACTTTTCTAACTTTTATAATTATGTAGTTTTTTTAATTATTTTTTGTTATTAGTTTACAAGAAATTTATTTTATCAAACATTGTTAAAATAAAATTAAAATTTTAAATTTTTTTCCTTTGAAAAAAATTTGTCGCAGTGTACGGACGAAGAGCTTGGTTTACTGTATAAAATCTATTGTTTTAATTTTATTTGTGAATATTATTTTTAAAGAAAATTCTTCTGTTTGACAAGAATACTTTCAAGGAGGCTTGAAAAGCATCAAATCATACAGTAACTCAACTTGGCTGGATATTGAGTGTTTTAGAAATAATACTAATTATAATAATAATCAGTAATATAAAAGGGATTTATTTAATCAAAGCTACATAATAATAATAATATATACTAATAATAATATATAATAATAATAATATAATATAATAATAACTAATAATAATAATAATAATAATAATAATAGTAATCAATAATAATATTAATAATATAATAGTATTAATTGTAAGCATTTATTAATTATAATAATTGAAATTATATCAAGTTTATAATATATTTATCATAATAATAATATAATTAATAATAATAATAATATATAATTAATTTATAATATAATATAATATTAATAATAATAATATATAATAATAAAATAATATAATCATATATATAATAATAATATAATATATATAATAATAAATAATAAAAATATAATATAATAATAATATATATAAATCAATAATAATAATAATAATAATATTATAATAATAATACAATAGAAATAATAATTATAAAATAATAATAATAAAATACAAAAATAATACCAATATAGTTTTATTAAATAAAATAATATAATACTAATACTAATAATAATAATAATAATAATAATAATAATAATATATTATATAATAATAATAATAATAATAGATATAATATAATAATAATAATATAATATAATATAATAATAATAAAATAATATATAATAATGATAATAAAATAATAAGTAATAAATAATAATAAATCATATAATACTAATAATAATATATAATAGTGATATTAATTTAATAATAATATAATAATAATAATAATAATAATGATGTATTAATAATAATACATCAATAATAATATATAATATATAATAATAATAATAATAATAATATAATAACTAATAATAATATAATAATAATAATAAGTAAGTAATAATGTATAATAATAATAAATAATTTAATTTTTCAATAAATTTAATAATAATAAATAATAATACTGATATTCTGATAATAATATATAAGTTAATATATAATAATAAAAAAAATATAATAATATAATAATAATAATAATAATAATAATAATAATAATAAACTTAATATAATTATGAATGTATAAGTGATATATTAATATAATCATATGACATAACGTTAAATTGACATGATATAATAATAATGAATTATATAATATATATATAATAAATAATAATGTTTTATAATACTTATAATGATGCAATAATGTTTGATGTTTGGCACTTGATATATTAAGATTAATATATATCATTAATGAATAATATTATGCATGGATGTATAATATATGGTAGTGCACATAGGCTGAGATAATAATATATAATTAATAATATATATGAAATACGTATTTAATATTATCGGGGTAGATCGAGTTAGTAATACGATAATAGTGATGCGAATTGGTCAAGAGTGTATGAGTTAAGTATTTGGTGTTATGGAGATAGTAAAGTGATATAGATGGTGGTATTATGAGGGGTTTGACCTGTTAAAAATTGGCCATTGAAATTGTCAGTCGTATAGTGGTGTAGTAGGGACGCGATGGGTAGCTAGTATGTTGTTTTTGTATAGGTGTATTGCGTATTTTAGTTCTTTGGAGATGGTGTAAGATTGTTCGCCTGATAATATGGCGGGGTATGAACATATAGCTTGTTATCCGGCAGGTGATAGAATGTCAAAGGATTCTCTATGCTTATTTTACGATATAAGTTTATTTAATAATGGTATTATTATTAAAATAATTTATTAATCTACTTTATTTATTCTAATTATTAAATATTGAATTGATTCTATTATTATATTACTTATTCTTTTTACTTTATTACTATTAAGTTATTATTATTTCTTACATAATCAAATATACTTGTAATGATTGAACGAGTATCCTTCTAAATGGCAATTTATATTTTATATTTATTGAACGAAAATCAATGATTTAATTAAGATATATGTGGTATACCTTGTTAACTATAGGATTGTATATAATTAGAGATAGTATCGGTACGTACCGAGGCTATTATGATCTCTCATTGACGGATTTGTTATATTATACCTATAGAGAATTAGCTTTACTAGATTAATGAATTCTATATGTCGTTCATGTTATGCTCTGTAATTAAGAGTGATAATCAACGATTAAGAGTTACGATACGATAGAGATAGTATTATCATTCATTTAGATTATTATCTTTATTTCATATGTTATTTTATATTTTATTATATAATAATTATTTTAAATTATTGAATTATTGAAATTATTTGTAGGTAGTGATATTATTGATTATTAATAATAATAATTTATGTAATGGAGGTATTATATGTAGGATAATTATTAGCTCGAATATGTATATAGTTCATTTCTGTATTGTGTTGTAGTCTCGGATATATTCTTTGATATTGGGTAGGATTATTCTGAAGATGAGATGATAGATTGTTGTTCGGTCAGTAGTGTAGGTTATATTTATTTATTTAGTTTATTTATTTAATTATTGCTAGTGTTTATATAAGCAAATATATTAGCGTGTGATTATGTATGGAGCAATGTAAGATGGTGCAGATTGTGTAAATCTGGATGTGTGGTATTACTGAGTGATAAGAGGCGGGGTGATTGATGCTGTCCGGGCGCGGCATTCATGATTATTTCAGATGAGTGTATATATTCGTCTTAATATCAATTTCTGAGATTATAAAGATTAGGTGCGTATATCGTTAGAGTATATTATAATTGGTTCGTTCTTAGCTTTCTAGGTATAATTAATCTATGAGATGATTGATGCTTGTAAATTCATAACATGACTCTTTTTAGTATTGTTTCTATAATATATTAAATTATCTTGTTTATTATTCATATAAATAGAATATTAATTAAATTTGGAGATAATATATCAAAGGACGTAATTCGGATTATAAAGAACTTTATGGGTATATTAATTATTATTATTTATTTAATGTTATTTTATTATTCCTAATTAATTATATTATATATTTTTTTATTTTTACGTTTTATTTATTTTAGAAATTAAGTTATTATTTTTTCGTATTTGCTTAAGCTATAATATTATGAGTATAATAACGTTTAATATTGTAAGACATTAAATTTGATATTTACTATGGAATTTATTATATTATTTTTGTTATTTGGTATTCATTATTTTTTTAACAAATCGAATATTCTATGTAATCGGTAATGGATTATGGAGTCTATGATTTCTTTTGAAATAATCCTTATGATGTTTTGAAATATTATGGCAGAATTTGTGATGATATTATTAATTATCTAATTATTATATTATTAATTAATTATCTTAATATTATCTATAATCCATATCTTAAATAATTTTATTAGTTTTAGTATGTGGATGTGAAAGGTTTATTTTATTAAAAGCCAATCAGTCTCACAGTTATTAGTGCCCCATATTAACTGTCAAGAAAAGAATACTACCATTTGATTTTTTAACTCTAATTATCCCTTATTGGGAATTTAAATCAACTCGTTGTTCAGATTAAATATCAACACCACTAATATGTCGGCCGTTATTATTAGTTTTAAAAATTTGACAGGACTGGGTCGATTAATACTGTTAAGTGAGTAATCCTCGTAATGGTGGGGTTTAATCGCCTAAGGCAGGCCACAATAATATTAACCGGTGTCTATCCATTCTTAAAGGACTTTGATACCTCACCAAAACTTCACATGTCATCATGTTTAATGATTATTAGTTATTAATAAGTAATTAATTTATTTTATATAATATTTAGTAGTTGTATTTAATGAAGAATCGTCGTAAGCCCATTGCACATTCTTATTTGGGGATAGCTATTACTAGCAGTAATTTCATGATAGATAGATATCGTAGTAATTAGGCTTTATTGCTGGCGTAGCTAATATGTCAGAAAGGCATAAAGATTAATAATTCTGAATTGTGTTGATCATGTGGAGCACTGTACCTGATGCTGAGAACGTAGAATCTGGTGTTTCCTTATGATGTTGTTATTGACTTATAAACGTATAGATATTAATTTTTCTATTACTTTCGTAAATTTAGTATTTTTTTTTTTATTTGTTTCAGTTTATTTTATTTATTATTTTAGTTTTTATTTGTATGTGTGTTTTGTATAATTATATTTAATGAATGGATGGAGACTTTTTCTTGGTAATTACAGCTTAAAAATTTTTGCCAGTTGCAGGTATCTTGATGTTTTGGCTTATTAGTAGATTTGTTCGAGCAGAAGGAGACTGTGAAAGAGTTTGTGAATAATCCGCGCGTCATATATATACCGATCTAACACAATATTGGTCCAGAGAAAAATAATATAATTAAATAAAACATAATATATTAATTAATTAATTTATAATAATAATTAATAATAATAAATTATGTATGCAAGTTTGTAACTGACAACAGATAATGACAGACAATATGTAAGTACGTATTGTTATGCTCTGACAGTATAAGTTAGAGTAAGGCATGATATGCTTGTGGAGAGTAGCTGGGTGCAGAATACGGTGTCATTATGTTATAGTATGAAATCGATACCTAACATACTTTATGTTGAGTACGACTTAGAGGTGTAGACGGTCATATCGCGCGGAGAGATTCGATCTAATGATAATAATCTCGTAGGATCGTGAATTGCATCGAAGTAGGGTACTAGTGAGGCTCGCTATGCTGGATCGTTTTGCGTCAAATAAGACAATACTATGTGACTCTTGTTCCGATTAAATGGAGGATATGACTGGTATAGCAGAGGCTACAAGCAGGGATGTATGATTAAGGAGGGTAGTATGACTCGTTAGTTCCAATCATCATTTAGGAAGCTAGGAGTTGTGGAGGGGTGAGACTGTACAGTGGAGTAGTATCGTTTGAATCTATTTCGATGATGATTGGTATATAAGGCGGGTGGCAGACGCTTTCTGGTAGATTTGGTAGAGAGTAGTCATGATCGATAGTAGTTAGATAGAGGGTAGTGAACTAGTTGTCGATCAACGATAATCTCTGAATCATTAAGCAAACGAATGAGGACGAGGTGTGCGATTACAGCGCTTCATTAACTAGTGATGTTAGCTAGTGTATCTTGCATTACTGGATAGGTGATTAGTTAAGGTAGATATGGGAATAATAATTAGGACTCCGGTATCATAGTTATAATATATACGCGCTGATCTGTAACATACTAGCATGGGTAATATGCGACGTGTGTTGAATGGTATATATTTGTGATTTGCTAAAAGAGGCAAGAGAATACGTAGTGTATGAATCGATGGAGGATTATATCCTAGAAGTGTCCGGATAATGCTTATATGTATTGGTAGGGCGTAATTTGGTAGCTATAGAGTATGATGTAGCGTATCGATATGATGGAGACTAGATCAGGAGTCGAGCGATAAGTCTTAGTATGCTATGCGATGGGTGCGTAGAAGTATTGGAAAAAGGATATGATAAAGCTGAGATGAAGCGAGATTGTACCGACCGTTATATCGTAAGTGTAGATATACTATTTTGTAATATCATAGTGCTGATCTCTTATCATGTATAATATGGCGATATTATTTTGGAGAGAGTGTACTATATCAGTAATAGGATAGTATTTAAACTAAAGACTCGATGACGCGATACAGTATAATGAGATGAAGAAGTGAAAGTATACGTAGCTATCGTCGAACGCTAGATTATACGTGTACCAAGTATGATTACAGTGTGTTAGATCATTGAGATGTCTGCGGTGAAGATTGACCAGTACTGCAGGTTATGTGAGTCTTAATATATCATTCGATAGGAAGTTTGCTAATTGTGATTGTGATCAGTCCGCCGCTGTATTAAAGATGAGTCGCATTGTGATATATTCCATCGTCTATTTGTCAGAGCGAGCGAAAGGGATTCGTTAGACGTACATATCTTTCTCGGTGCAAAGGTTACGACGCTGTCGAATGGTCGCATCGAGACTACGGTGCTGGGGAGGAAAGTCTGGTGTACTATAAATGTATATCTCATTTTTTTATAATTAATGTAGAAGTGATGCAGAAGAGATCTATACGGTTAGCTATACAGGGCAAGTTTAGTATCATAAACTATGATAATGAATCTCGTTCGTGCCGTGAATTGATAGATATAGGGGCTGTGATTATTGAGATTGTGTGTTCTTCATGTTGAGATATATCGTTTACGGTGTAATCCTCGCTGAATCTTTCTTTAAGGACATATGTGACGGTAGTGTATATCTGTGTGACGTCTCGGTGCGCGCACTCATCCCCACCGACTACCCTAGTTTGACCATATATTGTGTCTCTTGATCTCGAGATCAGATAGGAGCTGGTCGAATCTAGGACTGATCTCCTGTAACTGTTAGTAGCGTTTATTGATGATAGCTACTTCTTAATTTGGGTGTTCTTAGACGCACGGAGAAATTGATAGACACATCTCAGACTTGGATCTGTCATAGATGTAATGAGTGTGAGTGAGGAATCATATCGGTGTTGGATATGAATGTTAAGTCTAAGATATATGCAGAGTGAGCTGGAGACCAGACTGTATAACTTTGTGCGTGGTGAGATATATGGGAGCGATTCAATTTTATTTGTTGAAAATGTATAATTGATATTTTGATTTGTACTATCGCTTCTTACCTCCCTGTTTGCAAGGTTGCGTCTGCACACTCGGCGCATGGTAGTGTAATGAGTAATGTCTGTCTACGAGTATTGGAATGGAGATTATAGATGTTTCTTTATGCATTATCCTGGATATCTACTTCCAAACTCACACGACACACTATTTGATCTCCACTCATAAAATAGGGATTCCTTCAGTTATTCGTTTTTTTCGCTCATTTTCTTCATCTTTGCTGCTGAACGCTTGTCGGAGTCCGGATGATGTTACACAGTTGGTCACTAAATATTTTCATAGGAATGTAGTTTTGATGTTTTTTATATGTGACACATTTTGATATTCATTTTACGGGAGACTTAAAACCCTAACAATCCCGCGATCTTGTTGTGCAATCGTGTGAAGATCAGTCATATGTTGTGAGCAGCAGTGGACCTTCTAGGCGGCATATGGTGCGTTTGAACAAATTGGGGCTTTCTTGAATTAAAAAGTTAGTATAATTCAGTTTGCACCGTCCGGCGAGATGTTTCTTCACACACGCCGCGCCAAATACCGTTGACTTTTTGTTATTAAAAACTTTTCAAAAATACCAAAAAATTTTGAATATGTTTCATTATAGTTTGGTCTTATGTTTGATTACTGGGTTTATGTTGTCCTGTTAGAGAGGGCTCACCTGTGATCTCGCCGAGGACGGCCGCCAATGAGAACAGATCACAATAATCTTTCTTTTTGATAATGTTGGAGAAGCCCTCTTTTATGATGCTGTTATCAGGATTTTTGTGGTGTTCTTCTGCCTTAAAATTAATTTGTTCTGATAATACTTTTCCTCGTATTTATCCTTATGTCTGCGACATTCTCATGTGAGTGGTATTCGTTGTGTTGAGATGCCGCAATATACGGCGGTTACAATCCAACCTCTTCAGAAATTGAATCGGTACATCACCGACTATAACCAGTGAACTCTCACGCTTGTCATTCCGAAGCGCTTCACGAGTGAAGGAGAGCTAGAGCTCAGACTTTCAATGGCTTAAGTTAGTAAGATCTTAATATAAGTTCTTCCGTCTTTTGCCTTTAACAATTGTCAGTCCAGGTCAATAATTAACTTTTAATTTGTTTTTCTCTCCTCTTTTTTTTCTGCGCTAGATGTTGATATTTCATGTTTTAATACATATTAGTTATGAATTATTATTTTTGGATATCGCAAACGGAATACCCTCAACATGAGAGGTCGCAGCATAAGTAATTAGCCGAGTAAAATATTTGCAAACATAATTATATTTTATAGGAAGAACATCCACCACAAAATCCTGATATAACAGTCCTATATTAAGAGGGCTTCTCCATCCTCCTTCAATTCTTCCCCGCCTATTAAAGAAAGAAAGATTTTTATGATTGCGCCTCGGGGAATCATTGCTCTTAAGGAAACATAAACCAGTAATCAACATAAAATATAATGAAATGTCAAAATTTTTTAAACCTTTTTAAATTAACAAAAGTAACGATCAGGTTAATTTTTCTAAACAATTTTAAAGAATTCATTATTTGTTTTATTTATTTTGTTATTAGTTTAAATAATTATTTATACTATAAAAAATTTTAATGGCTTGAGTCTCTTAATTTCCTGAAAATGTCCGAAGTGTACGGACAAAAGCTTGGTACTGTATTAAATCCCCCTAGTTTTATTTATTCCAGGATAATAACTAAAAAAATTTCTCCGTAGAAAATGAAAAACTAAATAATACTAAAGTTATCAAAACATGGTTTGAAAATTAATTGAAAATCAGTTACGTAATGAATGTATATCTCAAAAACTTGATGTGTACGAAAAATTATGCTTTATCAAATTTTCATGCTATGAAAGCTATGCTGTCATTCAAAGGAATCCTAGGAATTCTAGGAATCATAAAATTCAAAGGAATCATACTCAATTTGCTGAAATTTTATATTCACAATTGCCTTACTTTACAAGGTCTCATCAACTCAATTGTGTTGCAATTCATTCATATTTTAATTAATTCCTTGAAATAAATGTGATATTAAGTACATATTTACACTAACATATAGCAATTTAACTTATATGTAACAAAATAATTTCACTAGTATTGAAAGGGGTCTACTGCACATTGCAACACAGTGTGTGTCTTTGAGACCGAAATATAATCTAATAAGCATAAGTTTAACAATGATATAATAAATAAAAAAATATAAATGGTGAAAAAATTCACATATAACTTAAATAATAATAATGTATTGTAATGTAAAGTTGTATAATAGAATCAAAATACTATATATACGGGTAATGTTAAAATAACAAGTATATAATAATAATAATATAATATATATTAATTAATAAATAATTAATATATAATAATTATAATTATAATTACATATTAATAATTATTAATAGATAATATATAATAATAATTTAATAATATAATAATAATAATATATCATTATTATATTAATAATTAATTAACTCTTAATTTAATATATAATATAATATAATAAACATAATATCTATATAATATAATAATAAATAAAAGTAAATAATGATAACAAATCTTATCTTCATATGTCTGTTTTAAATACGAGATATTAAATTATAGCTAATAATTATTACAACTAGTAAATTAAAATAATTAATAATTAATTAAATGAATTAGAAATCATCATAGAAGAATAATAAATATTTTTAATAATTAAGGTAATAATAATATATATATTGATAATGAATTAAAAGTAAATTAATAATAATTATATAGATACGAATTAATACATAAGTTGGTATAAAATAGTTAATATGTATATTAGTTAGGTTAATAACAGGATAAAATAGTCTGTTATTTATCTTACAAACTATTTTATTTAATGCTATCTGTTAAGAGCAATAATCATGACAACTATAGAATTGCCTATCAGAATTAATTATAGATGATGTACAAATTAATCTTATTCCATGGGATTAAATTTAAAAATTATATTATCTTTAATAAACACCTTTAGATTATTTAATTTAATTAAATTTTTATTAATATTATAATTAAATTAATATATAATCTATAATTTATTTAATTATTAATATATATATAATGAAATTCTAGTTGAAACTTTGTAAATTTTGTTATTATTTGGCTTAATTTCAACTATAAATTAATTAATATAAATTGAGCTATATTTTAATAAGTTCCTTGCAAATTTAATGTATATTAAATTATTTATTTATATTATAATATAATATTATAATATTAATATATAATAATGAATAATAATTAATAAAAAATCAATATAAATAGATAATTATAGATATATTATTAATTATTGGGGTGGGGTTATCATTCATACCATATTGTCATTCCGCAGTCATTTTGGTTTGTTAAAATTCATCATCATGAGGTTGAGTGTCACAAAACATTTTGGGAATGATCCTTTAGTGTTCCACCACTAATGGAATTATTAAGATTAGATATAAATAGTAGATATAAATTCAATAAATAAAGAGTATGTATGAGTAGGATATGTATAATATATTAATATGATCTTATAGAGACTATATATAAATTTGAAATCGTTGTATTATAGATAAGTTAACTTGCGTAGTATAATGAGATTTTTGTTAATGTTTAGTAAAAATGGGATTGGATAGGCTAGAAGTTTAATATTATTTTACTTCATAATGATAACACAAGTTTACCAGCTCCATCAATAAATACTCTGAGATAATCTGAACGTAATTTTTGAAATGTTTATCTTATATTGTAAGTATTATTCAATAACGTGACCAATGGTAAATACATAGAATTTGTAACATGAACAAGTAAATTGAGAAGCCGACATATCTTATTAATAGAGTTCATCTATAATTACAAATATAAACACAAGATATATTATTAATAATAATAATATAATGAAAAATCAATAATGATAAGGACAATTTACAGACAATAGTTTAAAATATTAAATAATTATGTAAATATAATTAATAAAGTATTTATAGGTTTAATATACAGAAAATATCAGCGTACAAATTTGTTAAAAGGCAAAAGACCATTACTGATTTATGCATATAGGTGAGTGTTGGTTGAAATAATTTGACAGTTAACATTGCTGATTCATTGGAATATTATTGCTCTGGCAGTAATAAACTGTTAACAACGCCAATTCGCAATATATATATATATATATTATATATATATATATCTAATATATTATATATAGTATATATATAATATATATATATATATATATATATATATATATATATATATATATATATATATATATAGTGTAATATAGCAGTAAAGTTTGAAGACTAGATTAAAAAGGGTTACAATGAATATAAAAGCACGAACCGTTTTATATTTGAAAATATTTTTCCCTTCAAACTTTACTTTTGCAATTTTTATAAACATAATTTAAAATTACAGTAAAATAATAAAAAAAACCATCTGGCTTACAGTTGTACAACGTTATGGAATAAGAGGTTTAGAACTATATATATACTATTATAATATATATATATATAATATATATATATATATATATATATATATTATATAATTATATATCTACTATATATATATTATAATAATATATATATATATATAATATATATATATATATATATATATATTATATTATATATATTAATATATATTTTGTTTTGTGTGTTATATAAGCACAAAATACTGTCAAGATAAAGTTTGTAATTTTATTGAAGATATTAAAGGCGGGTAATTAGAAATTTTTATTTATTAATTCAATTTAGCTTTGGGCAGGTTAGATTTGGTTAGTGATTTGGAGATAGAAAATTTTAGTTTGGTTAACTTAGAAAATATAAAAGCTGCATTTTCAGACACCGTTTTCCACCAGCGACTTTGGAAAAAGCGCGCCAAAAGAAAGCAATCATTTTTTAATCAAAAAGGAAATGTCCACACATAACATTTTACAACAATTATGTTTATATGTAATTAACTAGTGGTTGTGATTTATAAATTTTTTCTTAATACTTAAAAATATATCGCCCCGTGTAAATTTTCAGTTTTAAAACTTAAAAGAGAGCAATCATTCATTCCTGAACTTATATATCTTCAATAAATATAATATATTGTATTTTAAATACAAATTAGTTATTAACATTTATTAAAATAAAGGAAAAATATTTTCATTGCTTAAATAAATTTGTGGTGATTCATTACCTGCCCTAAATAAATTTTTAAAATAAAATATTACATCAATGCGAATATATCATTATTAAATAATACTAAACTTCAAAATATTTTTTAATAAGTTTCATAGAATTTAATATCCCAGCCTCTGAGCTTTAATCACTTTATTATTAATCAAATTAAAAGGAACTGAAATTTTTTATCAAAATCAAAAAGAACAAAAGATTTTGCAAGGTCCATTAATTAAATACTTTGAATTACATTGTTTGAGATAAGAGGAGTCATCACATCAACAAACAAGCCTGAACTGCACCAGTAGAAATAAAGGACTCTTTGGTGGATGAAATGGTAGTTTTAGTTAATGCTATTTTTTAAGGAAAATTTTTTTTTAACCGATTTCATTCTCCGATTTTTCTTCAATTAAAATATAGATTCCTGAAGGTCAGAAGCAGTATATTGATTTATTGGCTACATTGATGTTCATGTCCTTTTTCCTGAATTTCCATTTTAAAATGAATATCATCAAATTTTAAGTACAACCTCTACATTATTCTTTACTTCACAATTTTTTTTTATTTTATTGTCTTTTATTTTTATTTTTTAATGAGCTTAAACGAAAATACATGATTTAACGATAACATGACATACATATATTCCATTCTTTTTTAATGTTTAGTAAAAAGAATATAAATAAAGTTAATAAACTTAAATAATAATAATAACAAAAAAATCAATTTTAAGAATTGATTAACTATATACATTCCCTGGTAGTGTATTTTCTTATCAATTGATGAGTAGTTGAATGTTTGTAATTGTACGTGTGTGTAGAAAAATAATAAAATTTTTGGCAATCAGACTAGGGAAGCTCTAAAGAAATGAATTCCTACCTTCCCATCTCCATCAAGGCTGACACTTCTGGGCGCTCCTCTACACCATTCTCCATCGGGACCAAATTTAGCAATATAAAGTTTTCCCATATCAATATCAAGTGTTTCAATGCTTCGGCCACGTTCTAAAACAAAAAAGTGAAAGTATATATAGTATATATATATATATTATATATAGTATATAATATATAATAGTATATATATAGTATAATATAGTATATATTATATATATATATATATATATGTATATAGTATAGATTTTATACGTATATGTATGAGTATTATATATATATATTATATATATATATATATAGTATATTATAATATATATATTATATATATATACATATCAAACACATAGTATCCATATTGTAAGTATATATATAGTATATGATAGTATATATATATATATATATATATATATTATATATATATATATATATATATATAATATATATATATATATATAAGTATATATTATGTTTCTTCAACCACCTTTTTTCCCGCAAGACTGGGGGTAAGGTAGCGCTACAAGCATCGGAAAAAGAAAGTGGTAAGAGAATATGACAAGTCGAAAAGAGCGCCCAGCCTTACATACTCCTACAATTACCTATTAGTGAGAACTCGTCGCAGTCGAAATCCACCCACGGACCCTCACTCTGGCATATCGTCCAGTGTAGGGTTCAATCTCCTGGCCCAGGTGGGCCAGCAACCATGCCCCCTCACAAAACGCCTCCATTCGCTCCTATTAATGCACGCGTTCTACTAGCCTTTGCAATAAACTGAAATTTTTTTTCTTCAGCATTTCCTTTACTGACCTCAATCCACTTTTTCTTCGGTCTCGCCAAGCCGGTTCGATTCCAACCCTCACCATATACATCGCTGTACCAACGCGACTGTCATTCATTCCTTTGCCAATGACCAAAACCATCTCAACGTACTGTTCATTTAATTCTCTCATTTACCCCTTTCTTCAACACCACATAATCTCTAATACGTTCATTCCTCATTTTATCATTCTTTTCACACCTATCACTCTTTGTTTATTTAAGTTTGAAAAGGTGCAGTTGTGACATATGGTGGACCAGTAATGGTCGGCATCTGGAGGGTATGTTGAAGAGAGTGCAATTTTCAGAGATATCTGAATTAAAATGTTTTTTGGATCTAAGGGAGTAGGAGCTTCAAATTGATTGTGTTTTGTGACTAAATGGTTGGGATAGGTGATCAAAAAAGGGATGGTATAACAGGTGGCCTTAGGGTGTCGGGAGAAAATGAGAATGGTAGGAAGGTGATTGATTTCTGTGAGGAGAGAGGTATGTGTGTGAGTAATATTTCTTTTTTAAACAAAAGAATTTCGAATTTAAAAACAGCTTGCACCAACCACAGCTATCCTTCAAGTGGAAAGTATGATTGAATTTTGTATGCGTGAAGAAAAAATATTGAAGTATGAGTTGGATGTTAAAGTCAGTGAGGGGGTTAGGATGAGATTATAGGATCATTATGTTGTTTTATGTAAAATTAAGTTAGATGGAGAGGAAGGTGATAAGGATGGAAGGGGGTAGAATTAAGAGTGAGAAGTTAAGTGACAGGTCTTAAGGATAAGTAATTAAGCCCCCGCGATGCGCAAGTAAATCGTTGATATGAACAAATTGAATGAACAAATCTGAAAGCAAATGAAGGAGCTGTTGTTAGTAGTGCAAAAGAAGAATGTGGATGTGCTAAAGTAGGAAAGTAAGAATGTTAACAGTGGAGTGGTTGGAATAAAGAGGTTGATGAAGCGGTAGAGTAAGAGAGAAGCGTGTTTGAATATACTAAAGCAATGATGAGGTTTCAAAGAAAGATGTTGGAGGAAATTATTGAGGAGGAAGAGGAGAATACTAAAGGTGCATATGTAGGAGGAAAAAAAAAGAGGTAAATGAACAGTTTGGAAGGAGGATGAATATGGACTTACAAGGGAACATAAAGCTCTTCTGGAAAGAAGCCGCAAAATTTAAGAAATAAAAATAAGGGGATTCTTGGCTTAGATAATGAATAGGGATGGTACTTTCCTTAATGATGAAATGAATGTGGGGGAGTGTGGAGGGAAACAGCTTCCGAAAATCCTTCATAACATTAACAGTAATGATAGGGTGATAGTGAATGTGTGTGGGTTTGAGTGCAAGAAGGAATAGATTAAGTATTTTGGGGATGAGGTTATTAGTAAGGAGGAGAGGTAATGGGTAGAGTGAGTGTGTTGAAGCAAATGGTAAATCTACAGGTATAGATAAATTATTAGTAAAATGATCAAGAACGGGGCGAGATGGTGATTATTGGATTTGGAAGTTATGTTAAAAAGCTTTAACAAAGCGTTATGTTCCGAGGGATTGGAGGAGAGCC